>JAJIBD010008200.1:0-89751 GCA_021461705.1 Cryptotis parvus
TTTTTTTTTCTTATTTGGGTCACACCTAGTGATGCTCAAGGGTTACTCATGGCTTTGCACTCAGGAATTACTCTTGGAGGTGCTCAGGGGGACCACATGGGATGCCAGAGATCAAACCTGGGTTGGCTGAGTGGAAAGCAAATGCCCTACCTGCTGTACTATCAATACTAATGAGATCTCTCTTCTGTGCATTGATGGAGGGTGTGGCAGTTACAGAAGTCACCTTGATTCTGAATGAGTAAATTCTGACTTATTATTATATATAGACTAAGACTTCTATGTTATCTAGATTGGGCACAGCTCCTCTTTATACCCACTGGACCCAGCGTGGGACAGTCAGAATTTATGAGACTACTGAAGGAGGAAGCCTCAGTTTCCCCTTGCCCATGGAAGAAGCCAGTTTCTTCTTGCCAGATGCTTCATCTCCCCTCCCCATCTCCCTAAGTCGTACTTCATTCCCAAGGTCCTTTCTTAACATTCCCAGATTTTTGCAGGCCCATAAAATTCTCCCTTGAATCTTAGGCTCACAGGAAGCCCACAAAGCCTGAGGCAAATGGAGAGGAAGGCACACTGGTAATCTTCTGTAGCATGCATATCTTAGAAATGTAAAGATCCCGGGCCCATCGCCTCTGGGGGTCCCGGAAGCAGCCAGATGAGACTCGCCCATCACACTAGCCACCATCTTCGCTGTCCAGACGCTGGGAAACTGCCTCATGACCAGATTAACAGAGCAAAACCAGTTTGAGCCCAGGTAGGCGGCTCCCAGAAGCGGGAGTCAGTGGGAATTCCTCAGATAGAGTCAGGGGTCAGCCATTCCCCCTCCATTTTGTCGAGCCTGGTGGCCCCACCCAGGAGCTGCCCTGGGGCCACCAGCCATAGCATGAAGAGCCTCACGAGCGGCTGGGGAGGCTGGAACTCCTCGGCTTGCCGCCTGGGCCCAGCTGACTGTGCCCCCCACCCGCGGGCAGATGGGTTTTGGGGGTGGGCCCATCACCTCTGGGGGTCCCGGAAGCAGCCGGATGAGACTCACCCATCACACTAGCCACCATTTTCGCTGTCCGGGCGCTGGGAAACAACCTCACGACCAGATTAACAGAGCAAAACCAGTTCGAGCCCATAAACTTTTTGTTTCCAGTAAAATAGTGGAAACAGTAATGTCTTTAATGCACTGCATTCCACGAAGAGCAGGAAAGTTTGGCGGGAGGGAGAGATAAAGAGGAGAGAAATGACATACAAAACCCGTCAAGTAGTTGAGGTGTGGGGGGGGGGAGGGAGGTGGGGACATTGGTGATGGGAGATGGGTTTGGGTGGAGGGATGGGTGTTGGAACACTGTAGAACCAAAACTCTACATGAGCATCATTCAACTGTATGTCTAAAATGGTGTAATAATATTTTGGGGGGGAATAATAAAATAAAATTAAATTAAAAAAAAAGAAATGTAAAGATCCCAATTTCCATCTAAAAGGGCTACAGGAAGAGCCTTTACCTGTAACTTCTTTGCATCCTCTATACCATTTGTTGTTGATAACTCCACAGAGAGCCTTTAAAAGGGGCTTACACAAAATCCCCTTACTTTTGACTTAGTCCTATACTAAGTTCCTCCCAGCAAGGGCAGTACCTTTCCTTTCTACTTTCCAATAAACTTTTCTACTTTCTAACTGAGTCTGAGCATTTTATTATTCAATATTTTCATTCTTGAAAATATTGAAGAAGCTGGAATCGCGATCGAACACAGAGACCAGCCGCCGCCTTCTACCTCACCTGCATCATTACCACCTGTGGGGGCGCCGCTGGGGTCCCCAACTGTGCTGGGAAGCGAGTTCCCTTCTAGCCAGCGGGGAATGGATGAAAACTCAGGAATCCGGCGCAGTTTTAAAAGGGCATTACTATCACAGGTTCCAATATACAATCCAAGAGCAGGGAAAACCTCCGGACTCTGGGTTTCCAGCTAGGCCCCAGCCAGGTGTAGGCCAAGATGGCTGCCACCACGTGTTGAGGCCCAACAGAGAATGGAGAGGACGGAGAAGCAAAATGCCAAGGGAAGATGAAATGGCAAAAGAGGAAAAGAGAGAGGCGTCTTTCTTCTTGCAGCTTATTTTATAGCTAGAAATCTGCCCAAATTTCCCAGCCCAGCCCATTCTGGGCTGGGCTATCTAGAGATGAAAACAGGAAAGCAGCTCTATAGAAATGTAGCAACTTAGGGGCCAGGAGCGATAGTCCAGTGGGTAGGGCATTTACCTTGCATCCAGCCAACCCAGGTTCGATCCCCGGCATCCCATATGGTCCCTCACACAGTGCCAGGGAGTGATTCCTGAGAGCAGAGCCAGGAGTAACCCCTGAGCATTGCTGGGTGTGACCCAAAAAAAAAAAAAAAGAGAGAGAGAGAAAAGAAATGTAGCAGAGACCTTCTGGCTGTTTACAAGGACCCAGAGCTAATTCAAAGCCTCCTAACAGAGCTGGGAGGAGCTGTAAGCTAAATGTAACTTCCCCTGGCAGGGAGGGTCAAATACCCTCAGGTAATTTCCTCCAAGCACCTCACCTAATGTCTTGAGCCAAGATCTGCCTGGAAATGCCTTTATAGGGTAGAGATGGCATGTCTCTGTACCAAAGACTATACTAATTCCAGTTAAATATTTCTCCAAGCCTTCACAAGAGTCTTGTCTACTTCACGGTAGTTTTGTATTTTAGTTGCCTTTGAGTTATCAGGGAGCCATGCTTGCTTGCTTGGAGGCAAACAGCATTTCTCTGGTCTAATTGCTTAGAGATCCAACGTGGCCAGGCAAATATGCTGGTAAAATCCAGCTAGTCCCACATGATTGTGGTAGCATGAGAGAATATTTATACCAGCTAGTACCAGAATACATGGTCAGATAAACTGCCACATTTAAACTACCTCCTATCTACAAAGTGATCTGCAGGAGGCAATCCAGGGCAGATGCAGAGGCTTTTAGGCTTTTAGGTGTCCTGCAACAACCACCCTGGCTATGTTTAAGATTATAGGAAGGATCATACTAGTTTGCCCTCAAGCAGGCGGGAGCATGACCCTTTTAGTATACAGAGAAGAAGATACTCAGACTCACCCTGGTACAGATAATAAATAAGAAGGACCTTGTGGGTACCATCTAGATTACATGAAGCCCATGAAATTAAGATGTATTAATTTATACCAGCCCCCTCCAGTGTTTCACATAAGAGATAATCTCATAATCTTGGAAGAAAGGATTAGTCCTTGGCATAATCATTTGTTTAGACCTGTAGTAGGGTGCGACACCACCCTTCTACACTTTTCTAATATCTAGAAGCTGTTTAGGGTTCTTTGATGACAAGACCCTCCTTGAAGTTAGGATTTCTTCTGTGTATCTAAGGGAACTGATTTGAGGTACTCTCTCCTCTTTGGTGGGGCTCCTTTCTGGTAGGATCCACTTTGGTGGGACTCTCTCTGGTGGAATCCTCTTTGATAGGAGACTTGGACCCTCGTGTATGGTCTAAGTTCTGACCAGAGCTAGAGGTCTTCCATTACATTGGATTGCAGTGCTAGAGCTTTTTGTACTATTAAAAACCTTTTGGGACTGCACCAGACTCGTGAGTTTTCATCTGTTCCCCAGCAGCTTTAGAGGTAGAAGAGAACTTCTGTCCTGATACTGTTGGGAACCCCAGCGGCTCCCCAACAGCATTCCACACAGGAAGACATTAGATGACTCCTTACATGGGACCCCTATCCTAAAGGGGCTCCCACCAAAGCCAGAATTCTGTCAGCAACCTAACCCCTTAAAAGGGTCCTGTTCCATGAAGCGACTCCCTGACTTTCCACTCCTTTCCAACTCCTCTCCCCAGCTAATGTAACTGTTTCAGGGTATATCAGCTGGAAAGAGGGAAAAACCTTCCATCAGGAACCCTCATTTCCCCAGCCTCACCTTCCCCAAGCTCCCTGCAGAGGCACACAGGGGTGTGGCTGTGCTCACTTCTGGGGCTCATCTCAAGTCCGTGCCCTTGGACTTGTGCCAGAATTTTTGCCCTTTTGGTTGGGAAATCTCTCATTCCCAAGCACCTCGGAGGTACAGCCTGTGCGGCCTTGGTCCCCAGCACCCAGCGGTCAAAGCAGTGCTGCCTGGTGCAGTTAACTGGTCAAGTATCAGCAGGGGTTGCTCAGGTCCCCTGTGAACAGTGAGGCGAGAGGGAAAGCGGTGTGACATAAAACCAAGTCACTTTCAGCATGCACTGAAGATTTTTTGGGAGTAATTCACCAGCTTAATTTGACTTTCAGGATCAGTGAAAAGTGGACCGTCATTATATGCTATTTCCTAAGGGCACTAATGCTTCCATTTCCCAGCCTCGGTTCAAAGAGGTTGGAGAGATATAGCCCACAGGCTGGAGTGCGCTCAAGAGGCCCCGGGTTCAATTCCCAGCACTGCACAGGCTGGTATGAACCCCAAGCCCAAACTACATAAAACGAAGTAAAAAGGAAAAACAACACAACCTGATCTGGTTTTTTGAAGATGAGAAAGTCAGAAAGGTCTGAACGACCAGGTTTTAAAACTTGAAAAGTCAAACTGTTTGAGTAAGTTTTTTTTTTTGTTTGTTTCAAATTTCTTCCAACAAGAAAAAAAAAATCAGTACAGGAAACTATCCTTTACCTAACTTAAACAACTTCTTAGAACCTTACACCTTCACTTCCTGTTTGGTATCTTTACTTTGTCTTTTTTTTCCACTTGACAAATATTTCAAACAGAAAGTTTTTAGCCTAAAATAAGGAGTTCCTGTATGCCCTTTACCCAGAGCTATCACTTATGCCCCCCTGTTTTTGTATGTTATTATTTTAAGTTCTTTTAATTTAAACAAATGGTCCCAGAAATAGGGCTGGAGAGACAGTGGAGTGAGTAAATAACTTGCCTTGCATGCTGTAGGCCCAGGTTTGATCCCGGCAACACATCTGATACCCAGAGCACCACCAAGAATGAACAAACACAGCCAGGAGTAAGCCCTGGGAATGGCTGGGTGAGGCCAACAACCAAATAACCACAACAAAACCCACATAGCTGTAGGACAAGAGATGAGGGAAGGGCAGGGAGAGGAAGCAAGGCCTAGGACAAGAGATGAAGGCGAGGAGAAGGCGAGGAGAGGACACAAGGCCTCTGTCCCCAACCTCAAATAAGGGGGCATATGTCCTTTCCCCAAAATAATTTTTCACTTTCACCCCCCAACTCGCTCTCTGTACATATACATATATGTGCATGTCTTCCGTTTTTTGGAGGGAGGGGGCCACACCTGACAATGCTCAAGGGTCTGGCTCTGCACTCAAGAATCCCTCTTATCAGTGCTCTAGGGAACCATCTGGGGTGCTGGGGCTGAACCTGGGTCAGCCATGTGCAAGGCAAGCACCTTTCCCACTGAAGTGTCTCTCCAGCCCCATACATACAAGCATGTTTTTTCTGAATTATTAAGCGTAAAATGTAGTGTGGCCCTTCCCCTTTATTCCTAATACTGGATAGCATTAGTGTTTATAGTGTTAAATAACAAAATAATTTTACAGTGTTTAATAGCAAAATCATTTTTCTTTCATTTGCACATAGTACAATGATCAAATCAGATCATCTAACATTGATATTATATAGGCTGGTATGTAGTTCAGTGATTGAGCATTTGCGTTGCAAACTTTCCCTGTGTTTGATACCTGGAACTGCAAACAAAAACAAAAACAAACCATCAAAAAATCTGGTATCTAAATCACAGTCTCTATTTCCTCACTGGTAAAACAAAGAGTAATCCTTGCCCAGGCAAGATATCTGAAGGAGAAATATAGCTAAGGCTAAGAATACAAGCCTTAGCTATAGCATTAATTAATACTCAATTAATTCCCTTTTGGTGGGTGCACATTATTCAGGGTCTTCTGGTTCAGCACTAGGAGATCACTCTTGGCAGTACTTGGGGAACCTTATGTGGTGCTGGGGATCAAACCTCGGTTGACTGCATGCAAAGCAAGTAAGTGCAGTACCTGCTGCACGCTATCTCTAGTCCCAATTACCATACATTTTTGGTTTTGGGACACACCCAGTGATGCTCAGGGGTTATGCCTGGCTGTGTGCTCAGGAATTATTCTTGGCAGTGCTCAGGGGACCATGTGGGGGTGCCAGGGATCAAACTCGGTACAAAGTTTGTACAAAGCAAGTGTACAAAGCAAGTGCCCTACCTGCTGTACTATCGCCCTAGCCCCAATTTATTCTTTTTTTCCCCCAAATTTTATTATACCACTTTTAGACATACAATTGCAAGATGCTCATGTAGAGTTTTGGTTCTACAGTGTTCCAACACCCATACCCTCCACCGAACCCATCTCCCATCACCAATGTCCCCACTTCCCTCCCCCTCCCACACCTCAACTACTTGGCGGGTTCTGTATGTCTTTTTCTCTCCTCTCTTTCTCTCCCTCCCGCCTAACTTTCCTACACATCGTAGAATGCAGTACATTAAAGGACATAACTGTTTCCACTAGTTTGATGGACCGTGTGGCCGCAAGCGGCCGCGCGACTTAGGGTCCTCATGGTCAGCGTCTGGACAGCGAAGGTGGCGGCTAGTGTGGTGGGCGAAGTCTCATCCGGCTGCTTCCGGGACCCCCAGAGGTGATGGGCCCACTCCCAAAACCCATCTGTCCTCCTGGGAGCCCCATGGTCAGCTGAGTCTGGGGAGAGCTGAGTTCCAGCTTCCCCAGCCACCTTTGAGACTGTATGCTAAGGCTGGTCGCCCCAGGGCAGCTCCTGGGCGGGGCCACCAGGCTCGACAAAATTGAGGGCCGACTCTTGACTCCATCTGATGAATTCCCAGTGATTCCCGGCTTCTGGGAGCTGCCTACCTGGGCTCGAACTTGTTTTGCTCTGTTAATCTGATCTCGAGGTAGCATCCCAGAATCCAGTCAGCGAAGGTGGCGGCCAGTGTGGTGGGCGAGTCTCATCTGGCTGCTTCCAGGACCCCCAGAGGTGATGGGCCCACTCCCAAACCCATCTGTCCTCCTGGGAGCCCCATGGTCAGCTGACTATTCTTTATATAAAGGTATGATAAATGTCAATGTGTTGTTGGATTGCAAGGATCACAGCAACATCAAGACCACTGGTGGAACTATTATTGAAACAATGAAAACACATTCTCAAATGACCTAGTTCCATGCAATAAGGTAAATGTAAATGACAAATATAAGACCAGGGCTGGAGAAATAGCTCAATGGGCTGGACACACGCTTTGCATGCAGGAGGCATGAGGCTGAACCCCTGCACCACACAGTGGCCCAAGCACTGCTGGGAAGAACCCCCAAGCCCAGAGCTGGGAGTAGTCCCGGAGCACCTCTGGGTGTGGTCTCAAGCAAAAACATTAAAAACAAATAATAATATTATTATTTTGTTTGGGGGCCACACCACAGCCTCTGACATGTTCAGGACTTACTCCTTTGGTCTGTGCCCAGGTATCACTCCTGGCAGGCTTGGGGGTCCTTATGCGGTGCCAGGGATCGAACCTGGGTCAGCTGCATGCAAGGCAAGGTCCCTACCTGCTACTGCAAGGTGATCAGTACACTCAGCATTTGATACTAGTTATCATTATCACTGAGATGATAGTTCTCTTGCTAAAAGCCAGTAGGAATAAAGCTTTATGGATACAGTTTAGTTAATACTGCTAACCATTTCTTACTTAGACATCACAAATGTAGCTGAACTGAAAGAGGAGCTGATTCAAATCAGCTAGCGAAAATAACAAGCCTAGTGTATCTACAAAGTAAGCATAAGGTGACTGAACTGGCATTTAGAACTTAGCTCAGTTTCAGTAAGGAAAAATTAAAATGACTCTCACATATATAAAGATAAATTTATAAGTCCACATATTGGTTCTACGCTGCTAATTGTGGCTACCTGGGCCCGATTCACCTAGGACAACGAACCTGTGCCTCTATTTACTAAAGCAGGGAAATCTGACTGGTTCAACAGAAGGGCTGAACCAATATCCTCTAGCTTCTGTAAGCAAAGGGCTGTGCTAATCAGGGGTTACTATCATCTCCGGCGCAACAGTAGCTGCTGTTGGCTTCTGGCAAACTGTTTCTTCATGGAAACACCAAATGAGTGGAAAACTCCAACTAGCTCTACCATCTGCTCTGTTACAACAGCCGTGACAAAAGTCCTCCTGCAAGGCAAAATGAAGCGCATAGATTTGACTTTGCATTTTAGGTTCTGATCAGGAAAAAGGTAAATTTCTCCTCTAGTATTTTTTGAAAAATAATTTTTCAAGGAACTATGCTTCTCAACCTGATGACCGCTTTAAACAGCTTAGCTAGATGCTCTATCATTCTGTCATGTGCTCAAAATGCTCCTGAACAAACACCGGAGGCAAACAAGGACCCATTTATTTCTCAAGTGCCCTGCTGAATAACCTTAGAAAAGTCACTCAGCTTTCTGTTCTATGTCTGTTTTTGCATCTATAAAATAAGGCAAACACAGATGTGGCTGAATGATTTAATGCCTCTTAAAAACCTTCTGAATTCTAGGGCCAGGAAGACAGTTCAAAGGCTGGAGTTGGGGCTGGAGCGATAGCCCAGTGGGTAGGGCGTTGCTTTGCACGCAGCCGGCCCATGCCGGCCTGGGTTCGATCCCCAGCATCCCATATGGTCCCCCGAGCACAGCCAGGAGTAATTCCTGAGTGCAGAGCCAGGAGAAACCCCTGAGCATTGCTGGGTGTGACCCAAAAAGCAAAAAACAAACAAACAAACAAACAAAAAAAAAACAAAGGCTGGAGTTGAGCCCTGCATTTGCTAGGCCCTGAGTCCTATCCCCTGATACAACTCGACCCAGCAAGCACTGACCCAGACCTCACAGACAGACCAGAAATCACCGGGAGTGGGCCCTGAAGGCTCCCTGAGCACAGCTTGGGAACCAAACCCCGCACCAACAAAAACAAGAAGAAAAATCCCAAGTTATAAATTTAGGTTTTGTTTATTGGGCCATAATTGGTGGTACTCAAGGCTATTCCTGGGCTGTCTGCTCAGGAGGGACGCCTGGCAGTGCTCAGGGGAACCATACGAAGTGCCCGGAATCTAAACCAGGGTCAGCCACATGAGAGGCAAGGGCCCATTTCCGGGACGGTCTCTCCAGCCCCTGAATGGTAAGTTTAGACAAATTTCTTTATACCTTAGCACTGCCAGTCAGGGAGTTCCTTGAAAACCTTCAAACTTCTTCCTCATAAACTACTTCTGGTGGAAATTTTACTCTATTTAATGCTGTGGCAAAAGTTTTGGTGCAATTTCTCCTAAAAGTAGGTAAAAGTCAGATTTCTACGCTGTGTAGGTTTCAATGACCTCTGCCCTCTTTTCATAATCTAGAACTGCTTTATTATAATTGTGAGGCCTGGTGCTCCCCCAGGAATAGAGGTATTTCTAAACCCCAAAATAGAAACAAACAGCACCAATAAATCAGAACTGCATAATACGCACAAATAAAAAGCTTTAGAGAATACTGAAGTAGAGACAGATAGAAAAGCTGAATTCCATCCGTAACTCTTTTCTCTTCAATATAACCACTCCGTTCTAGGGGAAATGTGAAGACCCACAGTCTGATCTCCACCTACTACAGTTTTCTGGGATATAACTAAAAAATGATACTAGGGCCGGAGTGATAGCCCAGCGGGTAGGGCGTTTGCCTTGCACGTGGCCGGCCCATGCTGGCCCGGGTTCGATCCCGGCATCCCATATGGTCCCCGAGCACCACCAGGAGTAGTTCCTGAGTGCAGAGCCAGGAGTAACCCCTGAGCATCACCGGGTGTGACCCAAAAAAGAAAAAAAATGATACTAAACTTTAAAGCTTCCAGTATTTCACAAACTTTGGCTTAATGGATTTCCAAATCACATTATTTTTCATAGCATTTTGTTTAAATGTCAACCAACAAAGCTTCTAGCGCAATACAAATTTTGTTTGTTAATAGTTGTAACATTCACATTTTAAAAACTATAAATATTACAACTCAAGAAGGAAAAGCTTTTGTATTCTATAAGAGCATGGAAATCTTTCTCAACCGGGCTGGCTGACTTTAACCGAGAATGTGGAAAGGTAGGTCTACAGCTGAATCTGAAGAAAACTATGTTCATGAGAAATGAGCTAGTTCCTGAGGCCCCATTCACTCTCAATGGAACAAACATCTCTGAATGCAGCAGTTATGTGTACCTAGGCTCGAGAAGTCAACATGATGAACGACCTAAAACCTGAGCTGCGCAGGAGGAAGAGAGAGCAGCATGGAATGCCTTCAAAGGCATCAAAGAAATAGCTAAAAGGACAAAGAACCTCCGGCTCCGGGCACATCTCTTCGACTCCACCATTCTCCCTGCATTAACATACGCCTCAGAGACCTGGGCCCTACAAAAGCAGGATGAGAATGCTATTAGGGTCTCCCAGAGAGGCATAGAAAGAGCTATGCTTGGAATATCACGCCTCACTCAAGTGAGTGAAGGAATCCGGAGTTCTGACCTCTGTCGCTATTCCAGAATCAGGGACGTTGTCTCGTTTGCCAAGGCATCGAAAATCAGATGGGCTGGACATGTAATGCGATTTGGAGACAACCGCTGGACTAGAGCCGTTACCGACTGGATCCCACGGGATGTCAAAAGATCACGTGGCCGCCCACCTACAAGATGGTCAGACTTCCTTGTTAAGACCCTGAAGGAACGGTTTGAGGCTCTTCATATTCCTGAATCAACCAGATGCCATTGGGCTACATTGGCACGTGATAGGGCCCAATGGAAATGTTACTGGCGCCCGCTCGAGCAAATCGATGAATAACGGGATTCAAGTGATCAAGTGATGGAAATCTTTCTCAACCGAAGAAAGAAGTAAAATGCAGTAAGCATTTGGCTCAAGAACGTACTGTGTCAAGGCCGTCCTTATCTCCCCTGCATAGAAAGTTCACTTCTAAGGTCTAGAGTGCTCAAAAGGCCCAGGAGCGCAGAGCCTGTCAGCAAGAGGCCAACTTCTAGCTCTGGCATAAATGCGCACGTCCCTGGCCGTAGCCTCTCGGAAGGTTGGTAGGTGCTTTTTTTTTTTTTTTTTTTTTTTTTTTTGCTTTTTGGTCACACCCGGCGACACCCAGGGGTTACTCCTGGCTCTGCACTCAGGAATTACTTCTGGCGGTGCTCGGGGACCATACGGGATTCCGGGAATCAAACGCGGGGCCAGAACAGGCCGGCAGCTTGCAAGGCAAACGCCCTACCCGTGGTAGGTGCTTTGAATCAGCCAATACAGGGGTGGGGGGAAGTTGGGAGGGTGACCCCAGGCCCCTAAGCACCGGTTTCGAGATCAGATCCTAAGTTGCTCATTTCTAGGGTACTTGTATTATAAAATTCCCCCAAAATGCAGAATGCACAAATTGCACAAACATACTGTTTGTAAATGTCTATATTGAGTAGAAATGAAGTAGCCTTAAAATAATTTCGAATCACATGTAATCACAGTTACAACTAGTCGTTTCTCTCCTCAAACAGGAGAGATTCTACGAAATGGTAGAATTCTAGGACACATTCAAATGTGGCATGCTAGCTAAAATGGAAAAAAAAGAAAAAGAAATGTGGCGTGCTAGGTAACTTTAAGGGGAAGCAAGTAATTCTGATTTGAGCACTACAATGAAACACTGCTTTGGATAAACCTGGTTTCTACACCAGACCCCCTAATCCCTGAAGGCGATGCTGTGGTTTCGCACAGAAGCTGGGACCAAGCCACCCGCAAACAGCGCCGCTGCTCCCCGGGTCCAGGCGCCGGATGGAAGCAGACAAGTTTCCAGAAGTTAGTGAGCTAGTAAAAGCCAAGGTTATCCTCCGCACGGCCCGGGGGTGGGGAGGCGAGACAGAGGGGCTTCCAAGGCCGTCCCTGTTTTTACCGACAGGGATCTGCAGCTTCTCAAACTGCTGGGGAAGAGGGAACCAGCGCCTTGGTTATGTTTTCCAAGACGCCACTCCAAGGCTCTGGGAAAAGACCGCGGCCACGACAGGCGCTGGACCCTGCAGTAAGGACCCCGCAGGGCTCCGGACACTGGCTCGACCGCCGCTCCCGGGCATCTGCGGGCAGCACGCATTTTCGGTTAACTTTTCTCACCCTCCTTCCCGCAGCCCTCTCCAGGGCGGGCTGCAAAACCTGCAGGGGAGAAGCCCGACGCCGGCCCCACCCTGCGGAGGCAAAGACTCACCTGCGCGCTCGGCGGCTGCAGGAAGGCTGGCCGGGGGAGAGGCCGGAGCGGCCCGACGGGGGCAACGCTGCAAGCCGGGCACCGCGGCGAGGAGCAGCTGGGCCTGCGAGGGGGAGAGGCGTCGGGCTGCTGCCGGGGATAGAGTCGCACCGACCCGCACCCTCGCAGCCACGCCCTCGACGCCCGCTGGCGCGGCCGCCTCTACCCGGGGCGCGAGCTGCGTCTGGGCTGAGCGGAGCCACCGGCCCCGAGCGCGCCCCCGCCCGTGCCCGCGCGGCCCCGCCCGCTCCGCCCCGCCCCTCCGCCGGCAGAGCGCGCCGCGCAGGCGCCCCGGAGGGGCGGGGGCCGGGCAGGGCGGGCGGGGGGGGCGCGCGGAGCCCGCGGGTGGACGCGGCCCCGCCCCTAGCGTGGGGCCCGGGCGCGGAGGTCCGGCTGCGGGCGCGCGCACTTGGCCCGCGTCGCTGGCATCTCTGGATGGGCTGATGGTTTGGGGCTTGGGGCAGGCTTCGCCTGGCATGCAGGGGGGGGGGTCTTAGGTACCCCGGAAGACTGGATCTTTGACGACCTCTTGTCTCCTGCCACAAGCCCAAGTAGTTTATCGCCTTTCCCTCGCACAGCCCGTTATCTGGGTCGCCAGAACAGTTCCAATAATGAGCGTTTACCGAAGCCAGTTACTATGTACACTGCGCCGCGTGCTCTGTGAGCTTCGCCTCATTTCACCTCGCGCGAGCCGGCAGAGCCGGGTATTTTTTATAGATGGGGAGGGCTTCCGAGGCTTAATTGCTCAAGGAACGGCAGAAGTAGCCGAGAGCTATAGATAGGGGCACCCGGGTGGCCCCCCCTACCGTGCGTTTCCTCGCCTCCTCCCCTCCCCGCCCTCCTCCCTCTCTCCTCCATCCTTCCTCTCCTTATGAACAATACTGCTAATATTGGCATTTCTAATGCTTTATTTTCCGCTTACGAAATACAGTCTCAGAAGCCCTGGGGCACATTTATGTCTACTCTGCAAGCGGGAAAGCAAGGGTCAAAGTTACTTGGTTAGACTCGATTAGAGTTGTCCAAAGTTCAGCGGTAGGATGGGGCTTCCTTTGCAGATGTTTTGTTGCTGTTCTGCAAGTCATCTGAGCCAGACTTGGAAGCGAGCCTGTGTCTCTTCCCTTAGATCTTGAGTAGGAAACAGGCACCGAACAGGAAGGGAATTTATATTTAAGGGTGGAGGGAAAATCAGCTTTGATCTTCACGCGATCACTTCAGAGCCAAGAGAAGCAACTGAACGTCAGCACTGAGGAGGCACGGCCGTCAGGCACCGGGGCCAGCGCTCCGAAGAGGATTAAAGCGTGCAAAAGCCATCTGGTGGCATGTTTGTTTGTTTGTTTGTTTTGCTTTTTTGGGTCGCACCCAGCCGTAGGATGGAACCCCAGTCAGCTGCCCCAGTGAGTGCCTCACTCTCACTCCCTGTCCAGCACCGTCTCTGTTCAAAGTGTAGCCACAGGGGCTGGTTATGACCACCCCCGCACCTCTGCTGGATCACCCACTCTTGTTTCTTGTGCTTCTCCAGCACGACACAGCAGTGCCCGCCCCCCACCCCTCCTCGTCTTTCCCCTTTAACAAATAATATATGTGAAGCCATTTCTTTTGGCATGGCCTCTCTGAATGCTGCAGTATATACCTTACCACAGCAACTTAAAAACTTGGACTCTTAAAGTAAAAATGCTTGAAAAAAAACTTTTTCCTTTATCAAACAGCTGGTTTTTTTTAAAATCCCACTTTTTATCCCTAAAGTGCATTAAGGATCCATATGCACTTTAACATTGAGATGGGTGTTCAAATCAAAAGGCTGTGTTAGCCCTGCTTAGCCCAGAGTCTCTCTGAGCAGTAGGCCTTGCCCTGAGCCTTGGCTAGCAAGGGTGAGACCCATAAAACAAAAAACCACCTTTTAAGGGCCCACAAAGGGTGGGCATGGGAGGGATAAAGGTAAGTGAACAGGGGCCGGAGCGATAGTCCAGTGGGTAGGGTGTTTGCCTTGCATGCGGCCGGCCTGTGCCGGCTTGGGTTCGATCCCTCGGCGTCCCTATGGCCCCCCCCGAGCACCGCCAGGAGTGATTCCTGAGTGCAGAGCCAGGAGTAACCCCTGAGCATTGCCGGGTGTGACCCAAAAAGCAAAAAAAAAAAAAAAAAAAAAAGGTAAGTGAACAATGAACTTTGATAGAACTTTAAAATGCCCTAATAAAGGCATTTGAAAAGCACTAACAAAATAGGGAGGACTACCTGGATATTTGAGGAAAGACCTCCCAGTTACGAGGGTAATTGAGAGGTCAGAGAGACAGTACATGTTAGGACATGGGCTGATGGATGGTTTGATTCCCAGCACTGCTAGAGGTCACTCCCTGGGGAGAGTCAGGAATAGCCCTGAGCTCCTCTGGGTATGGCCTCCAAACTCCAAAACAAAACAAAGAGAACTGAATAGATGTATTCTAAGAGGTAGGGGGGAAGGAAGTGGGAAAAGCATGCTATAGAAATGATGGTATATGTGAAGATTTGGGTATATCTTTTTGTTGGTTTGGGGGCTAAGTGTTAAATATTCAATTGTGTGTGTGTGCCTGCATGCAGTATACCACTCAAAGTGGGTTAAACAGCCAATGAAATTTATTGACTCATGGAACATAAAAGTTGTGGGTTTACAGCATTGCTGGAGCCACTATGCCATACTGGTTCAGTCTTTGTTCTTCATTTTCGAGGTGTGTTTTTCTTTGTGTTGACATTTTAATCTCTAGCTGCCTTTTCCCACATGAAGTGTCAGAATGACTGTTTCCAATTTCACATCTCATCTTTAGCTGTCAGAGTTTCTTTTCCAGGATCCTGCCAACAACAGTCTGATGTTGCATCTCTCCCTCCACCCAACTCCCCTCTGTAATACTGGGGGTCAATCACTCTCTGCTCTGAGTGACATCCCCGGGGGTCAGTCACTTTCTGCTCTGCTCAGGAAAGGGGATGAGGTCAGCAGCTCTGGAATCTCATGGACTGAAAATTGGGGAAAGGTAATGCCTGTATTTTCTAGATAAAAGTTCTGTTGGTCCCTTCAGACCTGCTTGCTTGCTTTCTTCTTTCTTGCTTTCTTTCCTCCTTTTTTTGATTTTTGGCTCTATACTTAGGAATCACTTCTTAAGTATAGAGAAGTGATTGACTCTGCTCTGAGTCAATTGCTCTGCTCTGAGTGATGACTCAGAGCAGAGAGTGATTGACCCCCGGTATTACAGGGGGAGTTGGGTGGAGGGAGAGATGCAACATCAGACTGTTGTTGGCAGGATCCTGGAAAAGAAACTCTGACAGCTAAAGAGGTGCTTGGGGGACCATATGGGATACTGGGGATTAAACCTGCCTCAGCTGAATGCAAGGCAAGTGTCCTACCCACTGTATTATCACTCTGGCCCTTCAGATCTGCTTTCTGCCCTTTTCCGTCCTGTATTATTTGTAGAGGGTTGACCTGTGTAGACTTTTCCAATGGCTCCCTCATCTTCTAACTTAGAGTTGAATTTACTGGACAGAGATATAAGAAGGACATAAGAAGGCTGGAGGAGGATGAAGTAAGGGTGCGATCCCACAGGCACTTTCATTCTGGGCCTCGGACGCTGGCCCTCTCCCCGTGAAGATTCTGTCAGGTGACCCTTTTCACACAGGCCTCTCTCCGTCTGGTACTGTCCTAGCCTAGAGCCTAATGGCTCCCCTCGGTTGGCAGTCTCTGGGTATCATAGCATTACTTCTTTTTCCCCTATTCTGTCCTAGCTTTGGTAGACAATCTTTTCCAAACTCTCCTCAGTTTGACATTCTGCTGGAACCTGGTGGTTTCTCAATTTCGACTGCTCAGAAATCAAAAGAGCTATGCTTGGAATATCACACCTCACTCAAGTCAGAGAAGGAATCTGGAGTTCTGACCTCTGTTGACAATCGAAGAGTCAGGGATGCTTGTCTCGTTTGCCAAGGCATCAAAAATCAGATGGGCTGGACATGTAATGCAATTTGGAGACGACCACTGGACTAGAGCCATTACTGACTGGATCCCATGGGACGTCAAAAATCACGTGGCCGCCCACCTACAAGATGGTCAGACTTCTTCGTCAAGACTCTGAACGAACAGTTTGAGGTTCTTTGTATTCCTGGAGTAGAAGCAAATGCCATTGGGCCATACTGGCATGTGATAGGATCAAATGGAAACGTTACTGGTGCCTGCTCGAGCAAATCGAATAATGGGATGTCAAGTGATCAAGTGAACTCAATTTTCGCAGCACACCAGACAGTGCTCAGGAGAGTACATGGTGCTAGGATTGAACCCGGGTCGTATGTGCGCAAGACAAGTGCCTACCTACTGTACTACCACTCTGGCCCAGGAACCTGGTGGTTATAATGACAAGGTAACTCAAGTTTCTCTCTCCAGAAGAAGGGGAGGGGCGAAGGATGAAAAGCAGTGGTAGAGCACTTGATGTGCATTATAAAGCCTGGGGTTAGATCCCCAGCACTGCAAATGAATAAATAAACCGCAAGAAACAGCAGTAAGATAGCCATAGTAGTTTGAGCGAACTGTTGCAGTAATGCACACCTGAGCTGACAGTGGCTAGAACAGGGCCATAGGAGGGGAGCAGCAGAAATAGTATGTTCTGGAGCCTGGCTCCACTGCAAAAGACAGAGTTAACATATTTACAGTTGAATCCCATGTAAATTATGAGCTTCTGTGAGGACTCAAGGATGGAAGCATTTAGAAGACAGAGCTCTAAAGCCAGAGTGAGTTCAGTCCAGGTACACTAGAAAGGAGACTTGCTGGGTAACTGAAATCACAGACTCAGATGAGATGGCCCAAGAGTGTGTGAAGTAGAGCTCACAAGGGCAAGAGCATAAACTAGGATAGCACCAAATTTTTTGTACGGTGGGCAAAGGAAGTGCTGCCATTTTGTATGCATCAAAACTAGATTGTGAACAACTTGCGAATCAGAAGAGTTTCTTCCTCATCCTTCCTTTTTTACCGTTACGTCCAGCAAGTGCAGCACACCGTGGGTATTAAATTCTTGTTATGAATGAACTGTACAGACTCACATTTCTGACACTCCCTCCCTCTCCTTGATCATTATAAGGTTTAAATTACAGGCTGAGGGAAAAGCGACATTGATCCCTTGTGGTTGAGTCTACTGAAACCTGTGCCAAAGTTGATAAGCATTTTATTGTCCCAGAAAACTCAAGAAGAATCTGTCTGACAATGGTATAGATCCTAGTAGCGAATGTCTTGCCTCTCATGAGAATTTCCAAATAGGAGATTCCATTTCAGATTTTGTTATTCTTATTCCAATAAGGAATATTTAAAACTTTAATACTTTAAAGCCCAGCCCAGGTATGCCTGATCCAGAGACTCACATACACGGGCCAGAGCTGCTACCCGCCTGCCGCCTGTGCCCAGCTGATCACGAGGCGCCCGGGAGGGAAGGCAGGTTCTAGCCCTAGCCCACCATCATCAATAAATGCATGAGATGAGAGGCAACTACAAGAGTATGCCACCTGCACGACAGGGCCTGGCAAGCTACCCATGTCATATTTGATATGCCAAATACAGTAACAATTATAGACCTCATTCCATGACTTGATGGAATGGTTTGAGGCTCTTCGTGTTCCTGGAGCGAGCAGATGCCCTTGGGCTACACTAGCATGTGACAGGATGTATGGAGAAGTTACTGGTGCCCACTCGAGCAATCGATGAACAACAGGAAATCAAGTGATACAAGTGAATACTTTATAACATCTTTATTAGGCTTTATAAGAGACAGGAATGTTGGAAGATCTTTCTCATATTCATATGTCGCTGGTGGAATGTTCAAAGGTACAAATGTTTAAAAAAGCTGTTTGCCAGTTTATCAAGTTCTTAAAAGGCTGTTTACCTGTATATCAATACACATATCCCCACATATTTTATTAATATATACATTTTTAAAAGTTGTTTACCACTATATCAATACATATTCTATGACACAAATTTCACTCCTACTGAAATGTTTCCAAAAGTCTTATGTGGGCGGGGATGGAGGATAGCACAGTGGGTAGGGTGTTTGCCTTGCACACAACCAATCTGCGTGATCCTGATGTTCCATGCAGTCCCTGGAGAATGCAAGGAGTAAGCCCTGAGCACCACCAAGTGTGACCCAAAAAACAAAACAAACAAATATCTGTGTGGGAATGTTCTTAAGATATTTATATTATAAATCTGGAAATATACAAATATTTAGAAATATTTGGAATTATTAAAATATCGTAGGAAGGGGGCCGGAGCAATAGCCCAGTGGGTAGGGCGTTTGCCTTGCAAGTGGCCGGCCCATGCTGCCGGCTTCGATCCCTGGCTTCCCATATGGTCCCCCGAACACCGCTGGGAGTAATTCCTAAGTGCAGAGCCAGGAGAAACCCCTGAGCATCACTGGGTGACCCAAAAAGCAAAAAAAATAAATAAATAAATAAATAAATAAATAAATAAATAAATAAATAAATAAATAAAAATATCATAGGAAGAGAGAGGAATAGTAGGATAATGGGTAAGGCATTTGCTTTTGCATGCAGTCGATACAGGTTTGAACCCCAGCATCCCATATGGCCCCCCCAAGTGCCTCCAGAAGTGATTCCTACATTTATTGGGTTCAATCCCCAGTATCCTATATGGTCCTCCTGAGTACCGCCAGGTATGACGGAACTGAGTGCAGAACCAGGAGTTACCCCTGAGCACCACCGGATGTGACACCAAAAATAAAAATAAAATAAGATATCCTAGCAAAAGAAAAATAGAGAAACTATGTTATATTCAAATAATGGACCCAACAATAAACTACCGGTATGCGTGATAGCATTAGTACATGTCTCAGAAAAGTTGAGCCCAAAGAGATTTCTGAAGGGCATGAATATTTGAAAAGTTCTAATTAGAAATTGACAAGATGCTATTCAGAAAGGTTCTACAAATTACATACTCCTACACCTCGATGTCTCCAGATAGTCACTACACCCAGTGACTATCTGGAGGAGGGGAGCCTTAGTAATATTTAGGTGATATTTAATTTTAAAAAGCCTTTTTTGTTTGATGGCAAAAATCCTGCAGCATCTTGATCACTAGGAGGATAAACAGGTTTCATGTGAGCTTCATTTGAAATTGCTCAACTTATTTTATCCATTTTATTGAGCTTTTAACATATTTGATTACATGAACACCTTATATATCACAGATAATAATCCTTTGACATATATTTGTTGAAGTTTTCCTCAAGTTTTGGATTATAATAAACATGATTTTTATTTGTATGCAAATGTATTCATCTTTCTGTTGTTTGTTCACTTGCTTTTTCCACTTTGCTGATATCTAATTATATAGTGACCTTCACTTTTGGAGGATTTCACACGGCTCACCCAGGTTTAATCCCTGGTATCCCATATGGTCCCCTGAGCTGTGCCTGGAGTGATTCCTGAGTACAGAGCCAGGAATTATAAGCATTGTCAGGTTCCCCACCTCCAATCCTTTGGATCTTTTGTAGAGACAATATAGTATTTATTTTATATAAAATAAGTGTATCTTATATGGGGGGACAAAGGTGGTGGGAAATGTACACTGGTGAAGGGATGGGTGTTGGAATATTGTATAACTGAAACTCAATCATAAACAACGTTGTAACTGTAAAATTCACGTTGGTTTGATTAAAAGTATTAATAATAAGCAAAATATATGCATTTCTGGGGTCTTCTGTTTCATTGATCTAGCAATTAATAAAAAACTGTTTTTATAATTATTTTTGTTACCTGGAAAGAAACATTAGGGTACATATATTTCCAAGCAGTTCTCAGAGAATTTTTTGTTGATGGTATTGTGTTTGGTTTGGGGACCACACCCAGATTTGCTCACGGTTTACTCCTGGCTCTGCACTCAGGTGTCTCTCCTGGCTGTGCTCAGGGACCCTATGGGGTGCCATGGATTGAACCAGAGTTGGTCACATACAGGTCAAATGTACTAACTGTACTATATTCTCTGGCCCTAAAGATTATCAGTTTATATTCCTTCCTGCCTGTCTTTCCTATCTAGCAAGCCATACCTTCTTTGAAAAGAGTCAATCTCAGAGTTGCAGGTATTTCATTTAAAGGCTCACATTCTGAGCATGCTGCTAACTAGCTGTTTAACCCTGATCAAATATCACATGCTTTAATCTAGGTTGACCTTCAGCTGATGAAGGGTTGTGGTGTCTGTCTCATAAATGGTTGTGAGCTCCAGTGAACTGCTTTATGAAAGCGCCTAGAAAATAGCATCACAATAAAATGCAGACAATAATCATGTCATTTTAATAAAGAGAGACATGTCTCTGTAAACCATATCTGTATAATTTGGGGACCACGCATGAAGGCACTAGCCTTCCCGTATATTCTGAAGCCTGGTGCTGCAGTAGATTTCATCTTGCTGTGGTGCTTAGAGGGTCAGAGAATCGGTTCCATTTGCCCACAGCCTCAGAGACTGTTGTTCCGACTTACAGAAAGGCTTCAGAGCAGTGGTTCTCCTTGCAGGAAGAAGTCACTTTCCAATACTGCAATTTTTTGAATTTGTTGGGAGGTTTATTTCCTCATTAATTTGAGCTTCAGATGGAAGTAGGAGAATAAGAGCCATATGGCTGTAATTGGGAAGAGGACAAATCAGATGGAAGTAGGAGAATAAGAGCTATATGGCTGTAATTGGGAAGAGGACAAAGCACAAAGGGAAAACTGGAGCATTCAACCATTCAACCGGGGGAGCTGCATGATTCCAATTATTTTAAGCTTTCTTGGGGAGTCCTGGGATTCCAATTATTTTAAGCTTTCTTGATTATTGTTAGGATTAGATCAAATTACATCAAATTACATCAGTGATTTGAACAGAGAGAACTTATTATAGGTAGGAAGTTGTTGATTAGGTAACTGAAAGATAAAAATGAAATAACAACTGTGTAAAGTAGCTCCTGATCCTAGGTTGAAAGAAACCAAGAGAGATGAGGTTGTGACTATTAAAACATGGAAGAGAAGGCATTTAGTTACAAAAAGAAATGAAGTGTTGGAGCTGGAGCTATAGTATAGAGTTGAGGGTATTTGCTTGCCTTCCCCACGGCTGACCTGGATTCGATTCCAGACACCACATATGGTACCTTGAGTCTGCCAGGAGTGATTCCTGATTGTAGAGCCAGGGGTAGGCCGTGAACACAGCTGGGTGTGCCCCACCCCTTATCTACCCCCAACAACGAAACGTCTGTTGATCCATACTTCAACTTGGATAAACTGAGGAAACATTATGATAAAAGAAAAATTATTAACAGTCAAAAGATCACATGGCCGCCCACCTACAAGATGATCAGACTTCCTTGTCAAGACCCTGAAGGAAAGGTTTGAGGCTCTTCATATTCTCTGAATCAACCAGATGCCATTGGGCTACATTGGCAAGTGATAGGGTCCAATAGAAATGTTACTGGCGCCCCGCTTGAGCAAATCGATGAATAACGGGATTCAAGTGATCAAGTGATTAACAGTCCATATATTGTATGACTCCATTTATGGGAAAATCCAGAATAGGGAAATATCTAGGGCTGAAAGTAGAAGGGGAAGGAGGGCGCCAAGGGCTCAGAGAGGGGTTCAGGGAGTAGAGTTATAGTTAAGGGTAGAGGGTTTTGAAAATCTATGATAAAAAATATTTAAAATTTACCATTTTTAGCAAATGGTGAAAGTTGACAGTTTAGTGGTGTCCAGGGCATTTGCAGTGATGTGTGACTGTCATCACCATCTGTCTCCAGAGCTCTTTTGCCTCTCTAAACAGAATCTGTCTCCATTACACATTAACACCCGCACTTCCCTGTCACCCTGTGTACAAGCCCCCAGCAACTACCTTTCCACCTTTAGTCTTAATTTTTTTATTTGCTCCACTTTAAGTTACCCTCATGTAAATCAGGTACTACAGTTATTCCTGCTTTGAACTCGGAAACTAAATGGTTTATTTCACTGAGCACTAATCTTACCAATGATATTCACATTATATATATCACAAGCTTACTTCCTTTAACAACCTTTGTCTTGGATAGCATGCAGTTAGTCTCATGTAAATGTGGCTGGGGAACCTGAACTCTGCTTTTTCACACCCAGCATGCTCAGGGCTGACCATGGCTCGGCCCCCAGGAAGGACAGATGGGTTTTGGGAGGGGGCCTATCGACCTCTGGGGGTCCTGGAAGCAGCCGGATGAGACTCGCCAACCACACAAGCCACCACCTTCGCTGACCGGACGCTGGGATACTACCTCACCCACCAGATTATACTTTGAACAAAACTAAATGGTTTGAGCTCAGTTAGCAGCTCTCTAGAATCGGGAATCACTGGGATATAGATGGAGTCAGGGGTCGGCCCTACATATATATATTTGTATAGCCTGATGGCCCCGCCAGTCACTGCCCTGAAAACTCAGCCATAGCATGCACAGTCTCAAACGCGGCTGGGGAACCTGGAACTCCACTTTCCCAGGCTCAGCTGACCATGGGGCTCCCCAAGAGAACAGATGGGCTTTGGGAGTGGGCCCATCACCTCTGGGGGTCCCGGAAGCAGCCGGATGAGACTTGCCCACCACACTAGCCACCACCTTCGCTGTCCGGACGCTGGGATACTACTCACGACCAGATTAACAGAGCAAAACCAGTTCGAGACCAGGTTGCGAGGCCGCTTACGTCGGCGTGGTCCATCAAAGTAGTGGAAACAGTAATGTCCTTAATGCACTGAATTCTACGATGTGCAGGAAAGTTTGGCAGGAGGGAGAGATAGAGAGGAGAGAAAAGACATACAGAACCCGCCAGGTAGTTGAAGTGTGTGTGGGGGGGGAGGTGGGGACATTGGTGATGGGAGATGGGTTTGGGTGGAGGGATGGGTGTTGAAACACTGTAGAACCAAAATTCGATATGAGCATCTTGCAATTGTATGTCTAAAAGTGGTGTAATAAAATTTGGTAAAAAGAAAAAAAATCTTTTCTGGGGTGCACATGCTGCTAAGTATGTGCTGCCCTATGTGGCTGAGCACTTGTGGTGCCCAAGCACATGTCACCTGTACCTCTCTCTCTCTCTCTCTCTCTCTCTCTCTCTCTCTCTCTCTCTCTCTCTCTCTCTCCCCTTGAAGGACAGTATTCAAGAGATCAAGGTTGATGCACCAAAGAATTTATTTAGGGGCCAGCAACCTGAAAAAATGATGAACTCGTGTGTGTCCCCCTCCCCCTTTCCTAATCATGTCCTTTTCAGATGGGGGTTTATATAGGGCTGGTTGGGAAAATTTGTTAAATTTATGGCTGTGGTCAAATCAGGGAGGAAGTTCTGTCTTGAGGTCATTTGGATTGGTGTCAATGGCTAATGGATCCTTGGAGGATGGTGGTCTGGTCTTTGTGACATTATCAGACAATCGCCCTTTCCCAGGGACTGCACAATAACCTTTGAGAGTCCTTCGAGAGCATTTGTGTTGGATCTCTTCTCCAAGGGAGCAAGGAGTCCTTGAAAATGCTAAGCCCTAGGAGTGTTCTTACAGGGCTTCTGTTTTCTGCTCCCATCCCTGCATCTGTAATGATCCTGGTTCAACATCAAACACTCAGAGCATGAGAAAATCTCTTAGGACTAAGAGACTGGGCAAAGACCAAGGCAGAAACAGAGAAGGTAAGAAACACACTTGTGAAGAGCAAGGTGGAGACTTGACAGCTGGCTCACTTTATGGTTCTTCACCACCAATGCCTCCTCCATTTTTACGGAAATTGGGGCACCTGAATTCAGTCTGGCCTCTTCCTGCTGGACAGGGGTGGTAAGGGAATTTGGGTGCAAGAGATTAATGTGGTCAGAGAAATAACTCTGTCCTTTTTTTTTTTTTTTTCGCTTTTTTGGGTCACACCCGGCCATGCTCAGGGGTTACTCCTGGCTCTGCACTCAGGAATTACTCCCTGGCGGTGCTCGGGGACCATATGGGATGCCGGGGATCAAAACCGGGCTGGCATGGGCCGGCCACATGCAAAGCAAACGCCCTACCCGCTGGGCTATCGCTCCGCCCCCCTTTGTCCCTTTTAATAGGGAACCCAACACAAGGGGATTTTTGTTTTTTGATTTTCAAATCATCCCTATATTCTCTTTCCTTTGGAGTGACCAGACTCAGCTTTAAATGCTTTTTTAAAATTTTATTTATTTTATTTATTTTTCTTTTTTGGGTTACACCTGGCAATGCTCAGGGGGTTATTCTGGGCTCTGCACTCAGGAATTACTCCTGGCAGTGCTTAGGGAACCATATAGGATGCCGGGGATCGAACCCGGTCGACTGTGTGCAAGGCAAATGCCCTACCCACTGGACTATCGCTCCGGCCCTTAAATGCTTCTTATTGGAATAGATTCCAACTGCTTTTAGAATATACTTTTTTTTTGGGGTCACACCTGGCAATGCTCAGGGGTTACTCCTGGCTCTGAACTGAGGAATTACTCCCTGGCGGTGCTTGGGGGACAATTTGGGATGTTGGAAATTAAACCTGGGTCGGCTGTGTGCAAGACAAATGCCTTACTGGCTGTGCTATCGCCTCCAGCCCCTAGAAGATACATTTGTAAATCAGTTTTATCCACTTGCAAATAATGCTGTATTGGTTGCTTATTCTTTTTATATAAGTTTTAACCCTCACTCTAAGTTGCTAGATTTTGTATTACAGAGAAGTGGGCACCTACTCAAATATGGCTATTTCGTGAAACATTTCACATTGTGAAACAGAAGGGTGGAATAGGACAAACTAATTTGTTGAGAAAAATGTTCCTTCAAAAGCAGTTTTTATTCTTCATCCAGCACCCTCCATGAAAGTAAACCTTGAAAAATTTGAAATAAGTGTTGTCCCTGGTGCGGTAGTGGAGGGTTTGGGATTGACTAGTATAAACCTCACTACATTCTAGAATCTCAGAAAGTGAATGCAAGAACAAAAATCGGCCAGATTTGCACACATAACAACCAAGTCAAAAAGTCATGACTTTATCAATACCATTCCCATACATGGGCTGTAATGGTAGATATAATTAATGGCAGCTAGAGAAGCAGGCATGGGATGGGGGGTGTGTTGGAGGACAGGTTTAGCTAATCTGGGAGCTTTGTTGTTTTGCCCACTCCCAGCTTAATCTACTTAAGTCAAGGTTCATTCTAATGAGACCTCTCTTCTATGTAAACACTGCTAGAGGGGTGTGGCACTTACAGAAGTCACCTTGATTGAATAACTTCTGACTTATACATCTACTAAGACTTCTATGTTTTCTAGATTGGGCACAGCTCCTCTTTAAACCCACTGCACCCAGCAACGTGGGACAGTTAGAATTTACCAGGAGACTACCACCCTGGCTACGCTGAGACTAAAGGAAGACTATAGGAAGGATCATACTAGTTTGCTCTAAGCAGGCGAGTATGACCCTTTCAGTACACAAGAACAAGATACTCAGAATCACCCTGGTGCAGATAATAATAAGAAGGACCTTGTGGGTACCATCTAGATTACATGAAGCCTCATGAAGTTAAGATGTATTACCTTATATCAGCCCTCTCTCTCTCCAGTGTTTTACATAAGAGATAATCTCCTTAGTCCTTGGCATAACCTTTGTTTATACCTGCGTGGCACTACACTCTGTTTAGGGTTCTTTGTTGACATGACAACCTCCCAACTGGATTACTTGGGTGTATATAAGGGGACTGACTTGAGGCCCCTTCACCTTTTACCTTTTGCCTTTTGGTTCCTCAGCCTTCAGCTTTTGGCTCCCACGTGCTTTTGGCTTTTGGCTCTTTGGCCTTTTGCTCCTTCTTCTGGGTAGGACTCAGCTCGGGCGAGATCCTCTCTCTCTTTGGTGGGAGACTTAGGCTCTTTTGTATGGCCTAAGTTCGGACCAGAGCTAAAGTTTGTTCATTATATTGGAGTGCTGTGGAAGAGCTTTTTTACTATTAAAAGCCATTTTTGGAACTGCACCAGACTCGTGAGTTTTCATCTGTTCTCCGGCGTCCTCGAAGGTAGAAGACAACCTCTGTCCTGACACTGTCGGGATCCCGGCGGCGCTTCCCGACAGGGGTGGGTGGGAAATGGGGGTCTTTGGTGGTGGGAGCACATTGGTGGTGGGAGTGGTGTTGAATGAGGAATCTAACAACTGTATTGTGAAAAACTTTATACTTTGTAAATCAGTGTTTAAATTAAAAAAATTAAGAAAAACCATAAAAAGAAAGTAATCCTTTATTCTGATTTATCTGGGATGGCAAATACTTGTGTTTTGTTTCTACAGTCACACAATCTCCTTCCTCTTCTCTATTTCTTTTTTTTTGCTTTTTTGGGTCACACCCAGCAATGCACAGGGGCCACTCCTGGCTCTGCACTCAGGAATTACTCCTGGCAGTGCTCGGGTACCATATGGGATGTCGGGGATCAAACCCAGGCTGGCATAGGCTGGCCGCATGCAAGGCAAACGCCCTACCTGCTGGGCTATTGCTCCGGCCCCACCTCTTTCTCTGTTTCTCTCATTTTCTCTTTCTCTCTTCTTTTTTTTTTTTTCAGACCCTACTGCTGTGCTCAGGGATCACTCCTGGAAGTGCTCAGGGAATTATAGGTGGTGCTAGGGATCAAACCCTGGATTGTCAAAGTAAGTGCCTTAACCACAATATTATTTTTCTAGCTCAAGTTCCACATTCCGAGAAGTTTCAAACTTCAGAAGATGACTTGCACAATTATTTCATAAAATTAGTCTTTTGGGGTGGGAGGTAGGAGATAATACACTGGGCAGGGTGTTGTCTTGCAAACAACCAACCAGGTGTGACCCCTGGCACCCCATATGGTCCCCCTGAGCCCTGCCAGGAGTGATCTCCGAACGCAAAGCTAGGGAGTAAGCCCCGAGCACTACCGAGTGTGGCCCCCAAACCAAAACCAAACAAACCAGAATGATTTTCTCAGTTCTAAAAATAGAATAATCCAGTCAAGAGTGTGGCTAACTCTTTGATGCTGAATGAGACAGTTCTATAGAGACAAAAAGAACAAAAAGATGAAAACGGAAGTAAGCAAAAAATCCTACTGTAGTTCTGTACAGAGAATTATTTCTAGATACCAGCCAGAACACCTTCGGGTGGCAGGTTGTTCTGGGTTGCTGTATCCTTTGATGTTTAGAAAAGCAGCATAAGCTTTATCCATGTATAATCACTGGAGCTGACCCAGAAAAGGACAGGCTTAATGTATGTCTAAAGGAGAAACAATCCTGGAAATTTCAGATAATTATAGCAAGAATAAGGAAAATGTAGGATTAATTTACTTTATAAGTGAAAAACAAAAGCTTTTGGGCCGGAGCGATAGCCCAGCGGGTAGGGCGCTTTGCCTTGCACGTGGCCGGCCGTGCCGGGCCAGGGTTCCATCCCTGGCATCCCATATGGTCCCCGAACTGCCAGGGAGTAATACCTGGAGTGTAGAGCCAGGAGTAACCCCTGAGCATTGCCGGGTGTGACCCAAAAGGAAAAAAAGAAAAGAAAAGAAAAGAAAAGAAAAAGAAAAAAAAAAGCTTCATAAAAAAACAACTAAAATGATTAAAATCTGAGTTTCATAGAAATGGTTTTACGGAACATTTTCTTTGTTTCCAGTTTTCTTCTACCAAATAATTATAGTAAATTAAGTTTGTTTAATTAATTAATTAATTTTACCTTCTTTTATTTATTTAAAAACTGATTTACAAAGTACAAAGCTTTTCACCATACAGTTGTTGAGACTCATTGTTCAGCACCAATCCCACCACCAGTGTGCCCCCCACCACCTCCAGAGACCCGCATTTCCCTCCCACCCCCCATCCCCATCCCCTTGCCTGCTCCCTTAGTCGGCATCAATTATGTTGATCACTACAACCCATATAAGGGAATTGTATGGACAAAGTCATGGCTCTTATTTTTCTGGGTTGTTAAGTGGGAGTGTGGCTGATTCTGTTCTTGGGTTCACTTTCTGGGTTTCCAGAACACAGTGGTTTTCTACTGTCAACCCCTCACCACCACTGCACCTATGGACAACACTTATTTCACATTATCTCAGTCTCTATTTTTTTCTTTTTTAAGAACCAAGACTTTTTTTTTTTTTTTTTACTTTTTTTTTAAATTTTATTTTATTACTTCCCCAAATATTATTACACCATTTTAGACATACAATTGAAAGATGCTCATGTAGAGTTCTGGTTCTACAGTGTTCCAACACGCATCCGTCCACCCAAACCCATCTCCCATCACCAATGTCCCCACCTCCCTCCCTCCTCCCGCACCTCAACCACTTGGCGGGTTCTGTATGTCATTTCTTTCCTCTTTATATCTCTTTCCCACCAAACCTTCCTGCTCTTCGTGGAATGCAGTGCATTAAAAGACATTACTGTTTCACTATTTTAGTGGACCGCGCGGCCACAAGCGGCTGTGCGACCCTGAGCTCAAACCGGTTTTGCTCTGTTAATCTGGTCGTGAGGCAGTTTCCCAGCGTCCGGACAGCGAAAATGGTGGCTAGTGTGATGGGCAAGTCTCATCCGGCTGCTTCTGGGACCCCCAGAGGTGATGGGCCCACTCCCAAAACCCATCTGCCCTCCTCGGGGCCCCCATAGTCAGCTGGGCCCGGCGTTCCAGCCTTTCCAGCCACTTGTGAGGCTCTGCATGTTATGGCCGATGGCCCCCAGGCAGCTCCTGGGGCGGGGCCATCAGGCTCGACAAAATGGAGGGGGAGGGGGCGACCCCGACTCCATCTGACGAATTCCCAGTGATTCCTGCTTCTGGGAGCGCCTACCTGGGCTCGTCAGCTTCTATTTGAGCTTGTCCTATGCATACACTGAATAATCTATTCTATAATGCTTAATGGAGCTACTTCTCTAAATCCGGTTAATGAATAAAGTCTTAGACAAAAGTCATTGGAGATTCTTAAATCTCCATTGTGTCATTTGAGCCCACTGTATAGGAAATTATCAATATGTTCCCACAGACCACACATCGTGCCCACACACTTGTGTTTCTATGAAATGTGTTGATATTGCGTGGCTGCAAGGTGGCCATGCGCCATGGCGGTGGGCTCTAATGAGCTGTAGAGTCCGTACTTTGAGAATGGCTGTGGTTGTGGTGCGTGATGTTTCCCGGTCCTCTGGAGTCTGTGGGGTGGGGAGGGGGGCGTGGCAAGAACCAGAACCTGCCCACCTTCCAGGACGCCCCTCAGCCTAGCACAGGATGAGCAGGCAGCAGCTCGGCCCTGTGCCTGTGTACCTGGATTCTAGCTGACAGTGCCGGCATCAGTCCTGGAGGGGACTGAGGTGGGGAAGGGGCCCCAGCTTCAGCTCCATGGGAGACCTGGTGAATGTGGCTTCCAAGTCCATAAATTAAGTTTAATCCCAATAAGGTTCATCCGTTATTTTGCACAAGCACAGCAAGAATAGAGATAACCATAATTCGTTTTGCTAGAACTCATGACAATACAATACCACAAGGTAGCTTTTCCCAGTAACGGGTTTTCGCACCATCCGGTCTGTAGGCCTCAGGTCAATCTGTTTTAGCTTTCATAACCCCAGAGAATCCTTGGTTTGTGTAAAAGCATAATTTTTTCCCCACTCTCCTTTTGTTGTTGGTGGTGGGGGGTCCATACCTGTAGTACTTAGGGCTTACTCCTGACTCTGAGTTCAGGGATCACTCCCAGTGGGACTTGAGGAACCATATGGGATGGTGGGATTGAACTTGGGTCAGCTGCATGCAGCCTTACATGCTGTACTATCACCCCAGCCTCAATTCCTCTCCTTTTTGTTAGAACCTGTTTCACAAGGTAGGGCTCTTGAGAACGACAGATTACACTCTAGGCCCTTAAGTCCTTCCATGTTAAAGCCTGAATGATATGGTGGTTCACTCCACATTCATTTAGGCCCTTGGTGAGACTCAGATCTAGGATTCAAGGAATAATCCAATTTAGGGAAACTGAGGCACAGGTTGGACTTGTGATAAGAACTCAGTGCTTTGGGGCTGGAGGCGATAGCCCAGCGGGTAGGGCATGGATAGCCCATGCCGGCCCGGGTTCGGCCGGCCCCAGCATCCCATATGGTCCCCTGAGCACCGCCAGGAGTAATTCCCTGAGTGCAGAGCCCAAGAGAAATCCCTGAGCATTGCGGGTGTGACCCAAAAAAGAAAAAAAAGAACTCAGTGCTTTATGAGAAAGCATCTTATTTGCTACTAGAATTTACCTAAGTATTTGTACATATCAGGTTTTGAAGCATTTATGTATTTTTACATTCTAGTCAGTCAATAATACAATCAATTATAAAAATTAATAATAGTGGGCCGGAGTGATAGCCCAGCGGGTAGGGCGTTTGCCTTGCACGCGGCCGGCCCATGCAGGCCCGGGTTTGATCCCCGGCATCCCATATGGTCCCTCAAGCACCACCAGGAGTAATTCCTGAGTGCAGAGCCAGGAGTCACCCCTGAGCACTGCCGGGTGTGACCCAAAAAAGCAAAAAAAAAAAAAAATTAGTAATAGTTCATAACTCTTCCATAATTTAGGAAAACATACTACCATCAAAAATAAAAGGGGTGGGAGGGAAAGCAGAGCAGGTAGGCACTTGCTCTGCACACAGCTGACCTGGGTTCAATCCCCAACACCCCATATGGTTCATGAGCCCATTGGAGTAACTCCTGAGCACAGAGCCAAAAGTAACCCCTGAGCATATCCAGGTATTGCCCCCAAACTGAACCAAGCCAAATAAAGATAAGAGCACTTATGGTGCCAAAAAGAGAGAAAACCAAATGCTTAAATTTTCCTTAAAATAAGATGTGATCTACCATACTGTTATAGGTCATAGCTAAAAGAAAGAAAAAGAATATAAGAAAAGATAAAGAACGTTTGACTGACAAACAATATAAGACTTCATCCCTTTCCTCTGTGTGTTTTTGAAGGTCTCTTTTCAAAGATACAAACTTAAAGTATATGCAACACTTTGTTTTAACATCTGAACTGTGTATGTGACCAAATATAGTAAAAATCTATAAAAAGCACTTTCAATATTTGGTGAAAACAACATTCTTACTATTGTGTCTTGCAGCTGGAAAAAAATAAAGCCCTCTATTCTTGAGTATGGCAATTTTAATGACCATGAAAATCCTGTCTAGAGATGAGAAGAGAAAAAATAAGAACAGAGCTGTTTTAAAATGCAAATTTCTCCATGTTGAGTAGGGCATTTGCCTTGCACTCAGCTGACCTGGGTTCGATCCTTAGCATACCATATGGTCCCCAAGTCCCAACATGAGTGATTCCTGAGTGCAGAACCAGGAGTATCCCCTGAGCATCACTAGATGTGACTCCAAAACAAATAAACAAACAAACTCTTACAAAACCAAAACCAAATTTCTCCCTTGGTATTGTAGGGGGAAGAGTAGGGAAGGTTCTTAAGATGAACCAGCACCTCTGTAGCTACTGGGGGTCCAAATACTCCCCCTAATAGGATCAGCTCACTGCGAGTTGCCATCAGACACAGGGTATCTGTCTGTTCAGTTCCCAGCTAACTTGATCCAGGAAGTCCTAGTGGGCTGCTGAGCCAATATCTCTGATCCATGGAAATCAGGAAAGAAGGCCAGCTTGTCCGGAGCATAGCTGGTTCCTGGCAGCCTTATCAAATTCTGTTACTAAAGCCAAGTTGGGTGCTTGTCATGTGAAGGCTGTAATACTGCAAATCCAGATATTTAAAAGCTTGAGTGTGATTACAACCTCCAAAGAAGCACTTGAAGAACCAGTGGCTAGAGAATACAGATTTAATGTTGTATACTTAAGGGAGCAACAAGATTAGTTTGGTGAGTGGAACCAGCCTAGCAAGCTGAATCAGTCGAGTGAGCAGAACTAGTGATGCTGTAGGATGGTTCTGGTACCATTGCAGACCAGCTGGTTCTGGTACCATAACACAACCTGTGGTGGCAGGCTGGTTCTGCTTTGTTTTTTTTTTTTTTTTTTTTGGGTCACACCTGGCAATGCTCAGGGGTTTCTCCTGGCTCTGCACTCAGGAATCACTCCTGGCAGTGCTCAGTGCTCGGGGGACCATATGGGATGCCGGGATCGAACCGGGCCGACATGGGGCGGCCTGCATGCAAGGCAAACACCCTACCGCTGGGCTATCGCTCCGGCCCCAGGCTGGTTCTGCTTTTGGGTGCTTTAACTACACTGGGACTTTGTCAAGAAGGGGTAGATATATATATATATATATAACCCTTCTGCATAATATATATCATATAATAGCTATATCTATATAGTTCAGAACAAAAACAATTGGGCATAGATGTGAAGATCAGATGTTGTACTGGGTACAAAGCTAGGAATAGCACCTCTGCTTAATATATTTCCACTCTCTTCCTGGGAGTTGTTTGATTATGACAGCTCCTAGGGCTGTCAAAAAGGTGGAGGCAGTGACCTTCACTTTCCTTATATTCTACCCCTACGCTGACACCACCACCTGAACATCCTGCACTTCACACCTTATTTTTTTTTTTTTGGTGGTGGGGCACACTGGGAAGTGCTCAGAGCTTACTCCTGACTCTGTGCTATGGGGGCACACCATGTGGGGATCAGGAGACCATATGGGATGCCGGGGATCAAATCCTGGTTGACTGAATGCAAGGCAAATATCTTATTCACTGTACTATCCCTTCAGTCTCCATGTCACACAATTAAAAAAAAATTGTTATTATACCACCAAGTAATTGTCCAGTCCAGGTTGTTAGGCACCGGATTGGGCGATTACACTTGAGTAGATGTGACTCACTGCTGGCAGTTTCTATCTTCGTTGTCTATGCACCAACATCCACATGGAAGGAAGAAGTAATTGAGAAATTCTACATGGAACTGGAGGAGTTCTATAAAGAAGACCACACTTTCTACAAGATCATAGTCAGTGATTTTAATGCCAAGATAGGACCAAGAAGATCGGCCGAAGAACTCCCACACGGGGACTCATGGCCTAGAATGGAATGAACAGGGTGAGAGACTATCTGAGTTCATCATGTCCACAAGACCATTCATGGTAACTCCACAGTTCCAGAAGGCTGAATATAAATGTTGGACATGGGAATCTCCTGATGGACAGTTTCACAATGGAAATTGACCACATCAATTCAATCGACGGTTTTGCTTGACCGATTTCGCTGTCATCCCAATATTTCAAACAGGATCGGACCACCATTTCCTTCGTGCAGAACTCTACTTTACGGAATGGGGAGAAAGGGCTGCAAAGTTTAAGAAGAGAACTCCCAGAATGATCGCCAGCTGGGAACTCTTTGGCACTATTGCGACAACATAGGACGATGCCATCATTGATGACATTGACAAAGAATACAACTGACTGGTTCAGCACCTCCATGCTTGTGCGAGGAACACTGAGAGAGAAAAAGCCACAAAAGGACTCCTGTCTTCAAAGATTCTCAAGCTCATTCTCCAATGTGGCAAGGCGCGAACCTCAGGCAACCATAAGCTAATGTCTGAGCTCACAAAGCAGTGTAGAGAAGCGATAACGGAAGACCTCAAAGAGAGAAGTTCAGTAATACTGGCCAACGCAGCAGTGTTGCAGGACTCCTCTAAGAGCCTTTGCATCTGCCCTGGATTGCCTCCTGCAGATCACTTCGTAGATAAGGGGGTAGTTTTAAATGTGGAACTTTATCTGACCATGTATTCTGTACTGGCTGGTATAAATATTCTCTCATGCTACCACAATCATCGTGGGACTAGCTGGATCTTACCAGCATATTTGCCTGGCCACGTTGGATCTCTAAGTAATTAGACCAGAGACAAATGCTGCTTGCCTCCAAGCAAGCAAGCATGGCTCCCTGATAACTCAAAGGCAACTAAAATACAAAACTACCGTGAAGTAGACAAGACTTGTGAAGGCTTGGAGAAATATTTAACTGGCATTAGTATTAGTCTTTGGTACAGAGACATGCCATCTCAGAAACCCCCTTCTCTACCCTATAAAGGCATTTCCAGGCATATCTTGGCTCAAAACATTAGCATATAATAGAGCCTAGGTGAGGTGCTGGGAGAAATTACCTAAGGGCATTTGACCCTTCCTGCTTCCCATAATAGTGGGAGGTTTGAGTTGCAGGGGTATAAAACCAGCCTGCTTCCTCTCTTTCTCTCTCTTTTTGGGCTCTCTCTTTGTGAGCTCACACCTTTCTTGGGAGTCTTGTCTTTTTCTCCTTTTTACAGGGCCTTAACACATGGTGGCCGCCATCTTGGCCTACACGTGTCAGGGGTTCTACCTGGGAATCCTAAGCACAGGGTTTCTCCTATTGCCGACTTGTATGCCTGAACCTGTGATAAGTAAAGCCTTTTAAAACTGCATCGGATTCCTGAGTCTTCATCCATTCCCTGCCGGCTTTGGAGGTAGAGGGAACGCGCTTCCCGGCACTGTCGGGGACCCCAGCGGCATTCCCGACACAGCAGAAGCTGGGAAAAAGCATTCACAATGCCCTCCTGTCCTTCGCCAACTATGAGACCAAGATGACTACCCTCTGACATCCTGATGGATCTTTCTTTCACATCTTCCAGAAAGTCACTGGAAAAGATTATCCATGACTTCTACTTGGATCTCTTTGATAGCTATGTCCACCTGCCCACATACCAAATTCCACAGGATGGATATGTCATTCCCAACGTTCTCCCTTCTGAAATCCGACATGCCATTTCATTGGTAAAGAAATGAACAGCACCCGGCCCAGACAAAGTCCGACCTGAACATCTGGCTCGGCTCTTCACACACTACCTGTCTGAATGCAAGGTGACCTCCCAATGCTTCACTAAGAAAAAATTACATTTATAACTAACTGTGATTTGGAAATGAGCAGAGGGAAATCAATGCTGTCATTTAATGTCCTGCTGAGATGTTAGACACAGTTCTAAGACTACATCATTAACTCGCCTGATCCTCAAGATAATGCTTAGGTAGATAGCTACTGCTCCTGTCTCCAAATGAGGCAAAGAGTTTAGTTACTGTCTAATGCCACACAGTTTGTGGGTCTGGGAATCAAACAAAAGCAGGTGGCCATCACAGAGTCCAGGCTATTAGCCATTGCAGGGGAAAATAGGGCTTATGTTGGGGTTCAGCAGTGTCCCTAACAGATATTGGGGTTTGACAGGGTCCCCTGCTGTTGTGTTCTGGTCAATGGCCACCCCCTCCCCCACTGATGGACAAAGGACAGAACCACAGGCTTCTTGATAGCCTGAGGCTCTACCACTTTATTCAAGTCAAGTCAGCTCTTTAAATCCTCCCAAAATGTTTTGGTAGGAGATGCAAGAGGTGATGGACTTTAACCCTGAAACAATGAAAAGGTGTAAAACTCCCCTCTTTCCAGGGACAATCTACAGGGGACTCTCCCCAGAGATAGAACCCTGCACAGGACTATAGGCCTGCCTAGGACAGATGCAGAATTCCAGCTAAGGGCATATCGCTTTTTCTCCTTTCCTTTGCTGGTATAACATTTACTTCTATATTATTTCTAGTCATTTTGTATAAACACAGTAAGAGATACACACATTTATTTGCATCTGGGATTAAGCTTTAAGGGTGGCTTTCCCCTGGGGACATCTTGCTATCTATTCCAGACTACAGACTTCAACCAAGTTAGTTTTATCCTAACATCAAGCCGGTCTGAAATCAGTTGATTATCTTTGGGTCAGGACAGAGTTTGCCCCTCCATGACTGTGTTCTTAGCTTATTATACTGTTTATAACACTTAGTCTGTCCCATGTCGAGGCAAGGGTAACTTACTCATGGCTTGCTTTGGGTCCATCCGAGTTCAGTGACGGGACCCTTCTTTTGAGGTATAAGGAACTAGAATCAATCTAAGGGCAACTGTGGTTTTTAAGTTAGGAAATATGACGGATGCCCATGAATAAATATTTCAGAGTTAATGAACTCCTATATCACAAATGCATAGCCTTATATTCCCGTATCTATACAAAAGGTCTTTAACACAAGAATATGCAAGTGGCATACAGGAAAGAGAAAAACAACATTTCACTTATAATACAAAGCCCAGGGCTGGCGAGTAGGAGACAAAGCTGTGAACAGAGGGTAACCAACAGGCTTACCAGCCTTCACTGTAATCATGGACTTTTCTAGATCATGGTTCCTAAGGCAGCTACACACTGAAAATTTTCAAAGTTAATCATATATAAATGATGGCAAATATTCAGTTCCTAGGTCACAGTCAGTCCCTTGCAAGTGCTCAGCAGACATGTGTGGCGCTGCTGTGGGCTGGGGGAAGGAGGGGGACATAGGCCATTTCCACCCTCACACATATATCCACAGGCTAATGCTGCTCCAGAAACTCTGGGAACAAAAGCCAAACAGAAGACTCAAACTCAGTAGGAATCACAGGGAGACTTTTTTTTAATTAAATACCACTTCATCATAATATTTGTACACACTTTTTTTTAAAATAAGACATGCCATAATGAGACACCAAAGTGAACAAAATATAAGCATCCACATAGAGTATGTTCTAAAGGGGCTTCATTTACACATCTCAGAGAAACACAGTTTGTTTTTGCCTATCATTCAGTGTTGGACTACACTTGGAATTAATAAAGTTTAGGGTAAGGCTCCCCACCACATCCCTGGGGGACACAGTGTGTCTACACAGCATCATCATCATGTGGGCTGCTTCCACCAGAAAAAGCCACGGAAAGGGCAGCCTTCAGTTCCCCACCCAGCATTTATTACAGCCATCCCCCAGCCCACCCCTGACCTGCAGCCCAGTGTGAAGGCATCTCTGACCAGCACTTCATGGAAAGGTCAAACAAGTCGGGGCTTGGCTCCCCTTACAACCCACAAGCACCAGTCTGGGAAGAACTGGTTCTAGTGTCTGAAAGGAAACCAGAATCCCAGCCTTTCCAAGAGGTAAACAGAGTGGGGGTTGGGGGGAGAAGAGGGAGACCAGAGAACAACTGGAAAGCTTACACCGTTTGCTGACCTAGCTTCAGGGACTGCCCGCTAGGACTGAGAGGGAAGCTGGATGTTTCCTGTTCCTTGAAGGCATTCAAGAGAGCTTGAGGATGTCAGAGCTGAGAGGAAAAAGGGGAATCAAGATTCTGGTTATGACCTCCTCCCTGTCCTAATAAGAGCTGCTTATCTGCCACTGGTGAAGGGTCCCTGTGAATTGGGGACAAAGACTGTGAGTTTGCTCAACACAGATTCAGAATTCACAGTTCCCTCTCTCCTGACACGTCAATACCAGGATGACCTCCTACTACTACCACACAGAAGAACACCACGTGATTTGGCTCTGCCTTCTTACATCAGCTTTGAAGGATGGGGCCATTGCCCCAAACCTGGGGTAGAGGGTGGCACCGAACCTGTGATTTTCAGTTGACCTGAAATTACAACCCACTTTGATCCATGCATGTCATTTTTTGTTTGGTTGATTTCTAGTGGGGCAGAGCCCACCAAACTGTTCTCAGGACTTACTCCTAGCTCTGTGCTCAGGCATCACTCCTGGAGATGTTTGCAGGGACCATTTGGGGTCCTGGGAATTGAACCTGGCCACATTCATCTCACTCTTGCCTGACTAGAGGAAAACTATCTGTAATGACAACAATCACTATCCCTGATTCCCCACAAAGGAAGGGAATAGAGTAAGGTGGGAAGGTCATAAGGAACAAATGACCACCTTGGTAGTAACCTTTTTAGGTACTCTTCTGCTGTCATATTCTTCTGCTCTCACCTTGGAAAACTGAAATAGCAACAAAACCAAATTGTAATTTCCTTTCAATGTTTTGTTCTTGTAGGCATGCAGCTTGCCCTTGACATGGCACTTTTTAATTCCCTCTTGTCTCTGTCCTGTTTAAGATCTTTCTGATCAGAGCAAGCCTTGCCTATCTTTTCCTCAGGAACTTTCAATGGCACCCACGCCCTTTGGGATACATGTTAAACACTTCAGCCAGATGTTCCAGGCCCTCCGGTGATCTGGTCTCCACTGCTGAGAAATCCAGACTCATTTCTCACCTCCTGTCCTTACTCTTTCTCTGCCATTTCTCCTGCTTTTTCTCTTATCTTTGCAAATTCTGGCTCTGCATGGGTCCTGATCACCCTCGCTACTCAAGTCTTAGATTTGCCTTCCCGTCGCCACTCCTCCATCAGTGAATGGGCCCTAGGTGTCTCTTGTTCTAAGTACTGTCCCCTTAGCAGCCCTGCTGTAACTGTTACTTTCTCTGGTTGCCTGTTGTACTTCACACCCTGCCATAGTTTCCTTGGTTTCTGTCATTTCCCCCTGCTGCTCTGGAGAGCGGAAAATATGCCTTATTCTTTGTAGACCTTGCCATCTAAATCTTGAGCGCAGAGCTAATGCCTCATAAAAACTGTTGAATTGAATTGATACCCATCTGAAAGGAAAAAAAATTACTGTTGCCTTCTTAGGCATATGTGACACAATACAGAAGTGGTTATCACAGCGAACAGATGTCAGTTTGGGAAGTCAAGGTACTAAATCAATATTAAGTAAATTCATGAAAGTTAATGATGTATCAACACTGGCCTATTAACACTGTTATCTTGCTGTGAGTTAAAGGCTGTGCAGGGAATCAGTGAGCATAATAGATCTGAGTAATCACAGGATGGAGAAATGCCACAGATCCTATGGGGATTACTGACCTGCTAAATGCACCCCAGAGAGGAAACAAGGAATAGTAATTCTAACCTTCTGGCAGCATGGACTGGCCCTGGGGGCTTGAGCTGAGCATATCTTTCTGTCATTAGGCTCTAAGGAATATGGTCCTTCAGTTTCCAGCTTCAGAATCACCTGTGCTCCAGGGTCTTGGACCCAGGCTCTTGGGTACCACCCCAGACCTTCTCTGAGTATATGAAGTCAGTGTGTAGGAATCTGTATGTATAAATAGCCTCCTAAGGGATCCTTCTGCATGTTCAAGTTTGAAAAGCTTTACCTGCCATTCTCAAAAAGTGTATTTCCAGGGAGATAAGCACACACAGCCAGACAGCAAGTGCCCTACTCCTGAGAATTGCTTTTCTCAGTGGCCTGTGTGGGGGTCAGAGGCACAAAGGGTCTCCATTAACTCCAAGGACATCAGTCAATAAATAAAGCTGAATTGTCTATCAATAAAGCAGAGGATGGGCCAGGGTGTACAAGGGGCAGGGCGTTTGCCTGCACATGTCTGCTAGGGTTTGGTCCCCAGCATCCTATAAGGTCCCCTGAGCACTGCCAGGAGTAATTCCTGAGTGCAGAGCCAGGAGTAACCCTTTGAGCTTTGCTGGGTATGACCCAAATAGCCAAAACAAGATAATAATAATAATAATAATATAATAAAATAAAGCAAAGGACGAAGGAGAGGTAAGTGAGGTGGACTCTGAAACAAGCACCCCAAATTTGCCAGAGGGTCCTCATGTGCAGAACAACACATACACAACAGCCAGACCTTCTGTCAATCTTGTTTTATAAACGATGCAGTCATGTGCAAGAAGGAGCGGGATCTTTCTTCCCGGTGGGCCAATGCACCATCACCTCTGCTTCTGTCCTGAGTGTTTAGTCCCGTCAGATCATAACTTCTCAGTTCCATTTGATCAAATTGATCAAGTAGTTCATAGAACCCAAACCCCACCCAGTTTTCAGAGAGGAGCCCAGACAATTACATCAGGCAGAGCAGAGGCAAATGTACACTTCCCACAGGGGTGTAGTGGACTGTCCCCCTCCAGCACTGGCCCAGCTTGCTCCAGAAAGTCAAGGGGAGGGCTGCAGCGATAGCCCAGCGGGTAGGGCATTTGCCTTGCACGCGCCGGCCCATGCCGGTCTGGGTTCGATCCCTGGCATCCCATATGGTCCCCCGAGCACCGCCAGGAGTAATTCCTGAGTGCAGACCCAGGAGAAACCCCTGAGCATTGCCGGGTGCGACCCAAAAAGCAAAAAAAAAAAAAAAAGTCAAGGGGAGCAAACACTTGTGTGCAACAGTGAGTGAGGGGTGCAGAGGACAGGCCTCAAGGAACGGCAGAAGGATCAGACTGGGGGGGTCTCCAGTCTTTCATGGGATTGGGACAAGAAGAGCGGAATCTCGGCCTTGCTTTTAGCGCTGAAGCATGTGGCACCTTTTGGTCACTAGCTGGGGAAGCTCAGTTATCATCTGCAAGACGATAAAGGTGCTCCCCAATTTGGCCCAGGCAGAGGTGCAACTCCACACCTGAACACTGACTGCTCTCAGTCCTCCACCTCTCCTCCCTAACATTTCCACGTCCCTCCTCATATGAAATTCCCACAGCCAACATGATGGGAACCTTTGCCTGATCAAACCAACAGAGTTCTTGATTTAAAAAAAAATTAAGATTTGAAAGGCAAGGTTTAGAGTTAAGGGTTCAATCACTTGTCATAGGGCTTGAGCAGTTAGAAATGGCAGGGAAGGATGTTTCCGGCAGGCGGGCTCACTCCTTCTTGGTGTGTTCCAGGACTCTGTAGGGAACTCCAGAGGCACTCCGGGAGCTGTGTTCTTCTTGCATGACAGGCAGTGTGGCGGGCGCATAGATCTCAGAAACATTGTCGTTGTTTTCCAGAGCCCCATAGGAAAAAGACGCTTTGAGGTCAGGCTGGACTGTCACCCCCTTGTCATGCATGTTTTGCATACCTGAAATGAAATAAATCCATTTCCTCCCGATCACTCTGTGGTAAGGGGGTCAGGAAGGCTGCATTTTCCTCTATTCCACTACAGACTAATTATAGTGTTTGGGAACTAATCATGTGCATTGTCAATTTCCTGAATGCTTTAGACTGAAAAAAGAACAGCCATAAATATATACCAGAAGTAATATGGTTGCCAAGCAACAAAGGATGAATCTTCAGGAAATACGCACATGAGGCGGGCCACTGGCAAGAGAAGACAGCAATTGGCCTGCGAAGATGTGGGGGTGTCTATCTGGGCCGCAGGTAGAGTGCAGCCTGCACTGTATTCTGATCATGGTAGATGCCAGGAGTTTTGATGAATTAAATCAGAATCCAGAAAACTCCACTGTAATGCCAGTGAGTGACTGGTGCTGGGAACATGTGCTATGCAGCACGATGCTCAGAAGGTGAGTTTTGGCCTTTAACCTGATATCCCTGATCAATTAGGAATTAGGAATTACTCATGGTGTGATTTTGCTTATTTATGGGTTTTGCTTGCTAATGTTGGGTTTCTAGTTATACTTGAGGGCAAAGACATTAATCATTAATTATTTAATGGAGGGAGGTTGTTGGGCCACACCTGCCTGTGTTGAGGGCTTAGTCCTGGTTCTGTGCCCAGCAATTTCTCCTGGTGGGGTTCATTAATTCTTTCCTTCCCCTCCCTACCTGTTCCCTCCTTCCATGCCCTTTCCCAAATCTCCTTACCTTTTCTTTTTTGGCTTTTGGGCGGCACCTGGTTGTGCTCAGGGCTTATACCTGTTCTATGCTCAGGGATCACTCCTGGCAGTGCTCTATGAACTAGATGAGTTCTGGGGATTGAACTCAGGTCAGCTGTGTGCAGGCAGGCACCTTATCCACCTACTATCTCACTGGCTCCTCATTCTTTTACTTCTTTTTATGGGGGTACTTTAAAAATATATATATAGTTTGTTTGTTTGTTTGTTTGTTTTGGAGCCATACCCAATGGTATTTAGAGCTTACTACTGGCTCTGAGTTCAGGGATCACCTTCTGGTGGTGCTCAGGGGCCACATGGAATGCCATGGATTAAACTCAGGTCAACCACACACAAGGCAATTGCCCTACCTGCTGTACTATTGCTCTGGCTCTTAGATTTCTTTTCTTATTTTGTCTAGTCTCAATTTTTCTATTAATATCTTTAGGCTTTTATGGGGCTATTTTTTTTGCATTTTGGGTCTCACCAGAGATGCTCAGGGGTCAGACCTGGCTCTGCACTTAGGAATTACTCATGGTGGTACTTGGGGACCATATGGGATGCTGGGGATCAAACCCAAGTTGGCCATGTGTAAGGCAAATGCCTTATCCACTGTGCTATCACATTGGCCCCTTCATTAGTATCTTTAATCTTATTCTACAAGTCCATCTCTTAAGTGGGACCTGGTTTCCTCTAAAGCCAATTTTTTCTCCTGACACGGAATTAAGACCTTCAAAATTGCAGGCTGGGGAGATAGTTCAAGTTGTAGAGCATGCATGAGACCCCAAGTTCAATTCCTAGCACTGCCAAACACAACAAACAAAAAACTCTTATTCCCAGGATAAGCCATAATTGAATATAAAGTCTCTTTTATGAAACTATGTTGATAATAACAGCTTCCCACTACTGCTTCATATGTTTTTGGAGTTACACAGAGTGCTTTAAATGGTAATAGTAGGGTTGGAGAGATAGTACAGTGGGTAAGGTGCTTGCCTTGCACGTAATTGATCAAAGGTTGATCCCAAGCACTATGTAAGTTCTCCCAAGCCTTACCAGGAGTGACCTCTAAACCAAGAACGACCCCTGAGTGCAGAGCGAGGATTAAGCTCTGAACAGAATCAGGAGTGCCCTGCTCCCCAAAATCCAACTAGATGGCAATCTTTAAAACAATAGCAATGATGGTAGTAGGTGCACTTTGTAGGTGGCAAAATATTCTAAATCACTGCAAAGTTTTATTTCACTTGATCCTTATAAGTACCAACAAGGAAAGAAGGAGCTGAAGGTTCACTAGGTTGTCTGAGGTGACAAAGCTAGAAAGTGGCAGAGCCTGGGTTGCCGCCGGGAGGTTTAAACTCTGAAGCCCACACACTTAACCTGAATGCTGTATGTTCTCCCAACATACTTGCACGCATCCCCCAAAATGGTATATCAAAAAGGTCCCACTATCCTCATTTTCTGGATAATAAAATATAAATTCAGAGAGAAGTTACTTATACAAGATCAGACAGTTAACAAATTAGCTCTGAGATCTGACACTAAAGCCTGCACTTTTATCTACTCTGCAAAAGTCCCGGGAAAACCCAATCTGTATAAAGCCTTTTTGCTTCTGTATTCCATGAGTCTTAGCGATTGGTCCCTTGAAGGGTACAGTCTGGATCTGGGGCTCTGGTTGGAGGGGAAGGAGTGCAGGGAGTGCCTGTTTTCAGGTAAGAGTGTTGGCTTACCAATTGGGTAAGGGGTGAATTTGGAGTTAATGTTCTTCCAATCACCTTTTGAAAGATAGGGAAGTTTTAGCTTTTTAGGTCCTGCAAGCACTCCATAGTCTTAAGACCATAAGGAGCACACACAATTCTAACAAATACGGGTTTGTTGACTCATTACAAGAAGGAAGACAGACACTGTGGGCAGGCCTGCTGTCTTTGCCTCATAAGGAGGTGTTGGAAACTATTAAGGGTTAGGGCCTATGAAAGGTAATTTCAGGGAGGGTTAAAGGAAACAGGATCTGGGTTTGGATTTGATGCTGTTAGGAAGGGAGGATAATTCTGTAATTGGGGGCTTAATAAGGCTTAACTGGACAAAGAGAAGACAAGGTTGAGATTACAGCTACAGTTGTTGAGGAAGCAGTGGTCACTCACACTGCCAGGATAGGGGGAAAGTTGGTTCTTTCCAAGGTCTGTACCACAATCATGTGTTCGTACAAAATGGAGTGATTGTTTTTGATCCGTCCAATCTCAGAGTGACTGTGTCTGATACAGATATTCTGTGAAATTGCTCGTGTTCAGCAAAGGCCCAGCCAACGCCCACCTCCTAATTATCAGGGCTGAGTTTTGTCTTTCTCTTTTTTTTCAGAAATCTTTCAGGTACTGGCATGACTATTTAACCTCTTCCAGGCATCACATGTAGTGGATTTTTTGGAATTTGAATGTTTCTTGAGCAGTCAGTCTGCGTCTGTGCTACACATATACCCTGGGGAGACTGAAAGCAGGGTTCTTATACCTAACAGGGAAACCACATTACTTGAAAAATAATGACATTAAACTGTTTTACTCTTCATTTTCTACTTTGTATTAGATCAGAGTTTAAAAAATTGAAAATGCTAAGTTCTAAAAGTTCAGTGTTTTTGAAGAAAGGAATAGAAACTAAAACCAAATGTACCCGGGCATCTCCCATATCCCAAACACCGTGCAAGGGCTCTTTTCCATAAGACTCCAGGACCCAGAGAGAAGCAAATTTACAAATAAGGGTCAGAGGCCTGGGGAGATCTGTCTGGATGCTCAAGGTCACACAGAGCTTAGGTGGTAGATCTGGGATTTGAATTCAGGTTCAACTGAATCCCAAGCCCTTGCTCTTCATAGTGCAGAGCGGTTATCTATCCAGAAGTTTCCTGACCTGAACCAGCAAATAGGGCAGGATCTTCTTTCTTTGCCATTGACTTCCTGCCAGTGAAAACGCACACTGAGGGAGCAGAGAGCCCACACCACAACCACCACAGAACCTAAGAGCTAAGATGACCATCATTCTCTTCTACTTCCCACCAGAGAAAACATCTGTAAATATGCATAAACAAAACCTTAGATAGGTACACATACAGTTTACAAACACACAAACACAAAAACATACACATACTTGCACGCACACGGAGTTGACACCTCACCTATCTGAATTCAGCTATCCAGCGCCCTCATCTATCCGGAACACAGCCGAGAAACAAGGAAGTAAGCAAAAAAGGCATCTCAGCAGCCAGATTAGATGTTTTATAAAGTTCATGCACTAAAGCTCATGCACTTAAGGCCTATGAGAATCTTTTAGTCCCCAGCTCAGAACTTAGTTAATTTTTACACAATTCAAACAAATCCAGTCAAATGCAAAGACTGACACAGAGTTGCTCTATGCAGGCAGGCTTATTGCAGCAAGAATGACAGACAACGGCTTAATAGCAGGAGATGAGGAAATAGAGAAAGTAAAAGCAGATACTTGGGACCATTAACACGGCAACACAGAGTTCTTTATAAAGCATTACTTGATCCTCAATGTGGCTATATTTTGTTCATAAGCCTAAATGAAGGGTGAAGGCATCTTTCTCTTTAGGAGACAGTTACATCTCGTATGCTAATATTTTAAGTAGAGTTAAAGAGTAAAAGCCAGTGGGCACTGGCAACTTCAAGAATTTAGGTCAGCAAACCTAGATGCTGGTCCCCTGTCTGAGTCTTCTTCATTTGGATGCTTTAGGTTTGACTGGTACCTTCCAGTTCTCCAAAAGTCCTGCTTCTTCCGTTCGTGCAGTATATGACTAATTCACACATCTGTTCCTGTATGGCTTACAGGCAGCTTAACGTATATTTCTTTCACAGTGTGAACCCATAGCTCTCTGTGAAGTCACTTTTCACAGAACAATTATTTACGTGTAGACTCCCAAGAGTATGCTTATAGTATTTGAGTGTCCTTCACTATATTTGAATGTCCTTCACTGCATGTTTCCTGCCCTCTCTGATCATTCCATTTCAAAGAATGGGTGTTCCCTCATGTAGGCACGAAGCCTAGTGCTGCAGATCATAATTACATCCCGTGTGAATCAGGATTGTCTTGAAAACATCCTGAAATAGATATGGGAACTGGCAAGACGTGCTTAAAACCAAGAGAGGTGTCTCAGCCATTGCTTCCTCTTTTGCAAACCAAGATTTTAAAAAAGGAAAAGAAACAGACAGTCACACCATAACAGCACGGCACACCTTTCCTGTCCCAAACCCAGTGGCTGGGTGTCTATTTCTAAAGAGGCAGTAGCCTTCATTCTGTATGGATAGGCTGGCCAGCGGGACTTAGAGGGTTTCAGCATTACCTGGCATGGCATCCATGGAAATATAGGGTTCAAATGGAATAGCCTTCTTCCTGTTACGAGTGATTAAGAAGACGCCCAAGAATGCGATGAGGCACCTGAGGAATGGACATGAGGGAAGGAAAAAAGTCAGACAGGAGCAAGGTCAGGAGAGACACATTCAAACTTAAGAACCCAGGTATAAAGAGGAGCTTCTGGCTGCACAGTGAACAAGCTGATAAGCAGCTCCTTTGTTGCCAAGATCAGCAGGGAACAGATGTTAGATGAATGATAACAGACTGCACAGCCCCACGCACCCTGCACGTCACACAAACCTTAATTGGAATCGGACTCTCCTGGGCAAAACTCTGAGTTCTCCACTCTTTCACTTAGCCTATAGCTCAAAGCCCCATCTTTCTTTTTTCTTTTTTTAATTAAAAAAAATTTTTTATTATACCACAGTGAGACATACAATTACAAAGGTATTCACAATTGGTTCTTGGTAATACAGTATTCCAGCACCCATCCCTCCACCAGTGCCCCATTTCCACCACCAATGTACCCCCCCCCCTCCCACCCACCCCCAGGCTGCCTCAACAGCAGGTAGCCCTGTTTCCTCTCTTTCTCTCTCTCTGTTCTCTCTCTCTGTCTCTGCATCTCTCTCCCTTTTTATTTTACACATTGTAAAGCCCCCATCTTTAAAAATGAATTTCACTGAAACCCAATCATGGACAGCTTTGTAATTGTCTATCTCATGGTGATATGATAAAATTAAAAAGAATTTTATTAAAAAATTATGACCTAAATTCTATCAACCCAGGAATAGAGAAAAACTGAAAAGCCGCAGTTCTCTCCAGGGTGAGTACATATCCTTCCCGAATCTTTAAAAATGTTCCTTTCCCTAGAGTTTAGATAAACAAGTACTTTCTAAAAATGAAAGCAGAATGTACATGGAGTCGGATGCACAGACCCTAAAGACAGAGCTTGATGAGTCGTATGTGTGTCCATGGTCAGGTCAACGGAGAAGGCAATGCCACCTGCCCTCGTCCAGCCCAGACGGTTTCCCTGTGCCCTTCCCAATTCATGCCCATCTTTACCCAGATGTAGCCACTACTGTGTCACCACAGATGTGACCCGCCCATTCCTGAGCTTCTTGTGACATTTTAGTGATGATCTCATGTGGTGTCTTATGAGATCACAGTAGGTACTCCTGTATCAGCATTTGTCTTTAAATGATAGTTTAGGTGACGTGGGTACAATATCGTTAATGTTTACAGCTTTGGCATACACAGTTATTGTACCTCATTACCACCCTCTACCTCTGTCCTTACGCTACTTCCAGTCTACCTCCTCGTCCCTTCCCCAGCCCCGTCTCTCACTGCTCGGTTCTCTGAGGCCAGGTGTGTCATTATTCAGCCCTGTCTATCCCTTTGTTTTATTTCTCTCAGTGCCACCAAGGATCAGCCTGCATTTGTGCTTCTTTCTCTGACTTATTCAAGTTGCAGTGATCCACGAGACTGCATCTCTTATCGAAAAGAAATTTCAACGTACATTATTGTGTATAGACACCACAGCTTTTTTTTTTTCCTTTTTGGGTCACACCGGTGATGCTCAGGGGTTTCTCCTGGCTCTGCACTCAGGAATTACTCCTGGCGGTGCTCAGGGGGACCATATGTGATGCCGGGATCCAACCCGGCCGGCATGGGCCAGCTGCGCAAGGCAAACGCCCTACCCGCTGGGTTATCGCTCCGGCCCCTACCACAGCTTCTTTATCCACTCATCTGTCATTTGACATTTGGATTGTTGCCATGTCCTGGCTATTGTACAAGTGCTACAGCCAATATGGGTTTGCGTATTTCTCTTCAAATTAACATTTGTGTATTTTGGGTGTGGATAAGTACCATGAAGTGGGATTGCTGAGTCATAGGGGAGCTGTTCTTACTTTCCTTGAGGAATCTCCACGGAGGACATTCCCGCCAACAGTGAATGAGGCTGAGGCTTCCTTTCATCCCACAAGCCCACACTGTCTGGCTCCAGTCTGTTAGATATATGCTATTCTCACTTTTTTTTTTTTCTTTTTTGGGTCACACCTGGCAATGCTCAGGGGTTTCTCCTGGCTCTGCACTCAGGAATCACTCCTGGTGGTGCTCGGGGGACCATATGGGATTCCGGGGGTCGAACCCTGGCAGGCATGGTCTGGCCGCATGCAAGGCAAACACCCTACCTGCTGGGCTATCGCCCGGCCCCTATTCTCCTTGTTAATCTCATTGACCCCTTGATCTGTATTTCCCTGATGAGTCACGCCCGACACTTTTTCATATGCCTCAGGAGATGAGTCTGTCCTCTACAGGGCACTTCTGTTCAATCTCTGTATTTTTTACATTTTATTCTTTTGTTGTTGAACTTTGTGAGTGCCTTATCCACCTTGGTATTATCTAATTTTTTGCTTGATTTGGGGACACACCCAGCATTACTCCTGCTCTCCACTCAGGAATTACTCCTGCTGGTACTTGGGGGCCCCCGGAATTCTGGAGATTAAACCCAAGTCGGTGCGTGCAAGGCAAGCACTCTACCTGCTATATATCTCTCCAGCCCTCTGGAATTATCTCTTTATCTGACATACAGGTGCAAATATTTTTCCATCTGGTAGCCTATCTTTTTAACTTAGCCCAAGTTTATTTTGCCACATAAACCCTTTTAAATTTGATGTAGCTCCACTTGTTTATTTGGACTCTGATCTCTGTGCACCTGAAAGACAACGGGGATTTGTGGCCCTGCTACAGCACCAAGGTCTAGTTGGCTGAGCACACTTTTGCTGGTCTCTTACAAATGATGGCATCACACAGTCACCTGGCTTGAGCGGTGAGTGGGGACTGAGGTCACATGTACCCAGTAACAGCTGATCAGCAAGCTGATCTTAAGGCGGAGGTATGAAGGAGTGTCTCTGCATTTGCCTCTGCCAGATTTGAGATGCCTGATCTAAACCATGGTCTAGTGGGCGGGGCTCACTTCAAGGAAGTCTGCTATCTGCTGCTCTGATTGACAGCTCCCAGATGCTTTCACAGGTCTGTGCCATCTGTGTCACCAGATCCCATCTCTTTCTGATAAGGCACAGAACTAAATCTCTTTTGGTTCCTTGCTCTTGTATCCTCCAGCTTTGGTTGGAGATTAAGTCTGGTGCCTCCACTTTGGAGGCACTTCCTTTGATTTGGAGCCCACTGAAGCTACTAGCCAAGACTGTGGGGCAACCTCGAACCTAAAGGGTGGAACCAGACTGTCTGAGGGGGACCAAGGCTATGGCCCCTGCTGGGTGGAACTCATGTTGGAAATCACTTCTTCCAGTCTGGGTCAGGGGTGAATGGACCCTTTGTTGAGTTTAACAAGAGACCAAATTCTTCAACTCCTGAATTCCTTCAAAATGGAATTCTGTGAGAAGACTAAACTCTCTCTTACCTCAGCACAAGCCCTTTAGTGAGTGGATCGAGGTCATGTCCTCTTGGGGGAGAACAAATCAGTAACCGAATGGGCATGGCTCAGCTTGGATAACAGCCGCTCCCTGCTGGCCCTGGGAGCAACAGTGGTCTGTGCTACACTCAACAAATTCCAATGGTGTGTGTGTGTGTGTGTGTGTGTGTGTTTAAAAGTTTTGGGTCACAGGAGCTGAAGCAATAGTCCAGCGGGTAGGGCGTTTGTCTTGCATGCGGCCAGACCCGGGTTCGATTCCCAGCATCCCATATAGTTCCTGAGCACTTCCAGGAGTAATTCCTGAGTGCAGAGTCAGGAATAACCCCTGAGGATTGCTGGGTGTGACCCAAAAAAAAAAAAAGTTTTGGGTCACACTTTGGGTCACATTCCTGGCTCTGTGCTCAGGAATTACTCCTGGTGGTGTTTTAGGGGACCGTAGGGGACACTAGGGATCAAACCCAGGTCAGCCGCGTGTAAGGCAAACTCCCTGCCTGCTGTACTATCACTCTGGCTCCTCTGCAAGTGTGTTTTTCTTACTCCATGTGTACTGAGATAAAAAGCTGATGCTATTCTGTAAGATCTTTGTATTCAGACCCTCCTGCCCTAGTTTAGTGTTTTCTGTTTCTTCAGTCTCTGCTTCCTCCTTCCCTTCCCCAGAGCTAACTGTTTCTTAGCTCAAGAGTTGAATCTCCCTTTGGGGCCCGGAGTGATAGCCCAGTGGGTAGGGAGTTTGCCTTGCACACGGTCCCCTGAGCACCGCCAGGAGTAATTCCTGAGTGCAGAGCCAGGAGTAACCCCTGAGCATCGCCAGTGTGACCCAAAAAGCAAAAAAAAAAAAAAAAAAAAAAAAAGAGTTGAATCTCCCTGGGATGATGTCAGTTTTCTCTCATCAAATTTTTCAGCAAAACCACTTCTGGGGTGCTGTGTCCATAAGTTCTGTGTGTTCATGTGTTCTCTGTTCTCTGTGCTCATGTGTTCTCTGTTCTCTGTGCTCACGTGTTCTCTGCTCTTCTGTGCTCATGTGTTCTCTGTTCCTCTGTGCTCATGTGTTCTCTGTTCTCTGTGTTCACGTGTTCTCTGTTCTCTGTGCTCATGTGTTCTCTGTTCCTGTGTGCCTCGTTCTGTGTTCACGTGTTCTCTGTCTCTCTGTGCTCATGTGTTCTCTGTTCCTCTGTGCTCATGTGTTCTCTGTCTCTCTGTGTTCATGTGTTCTCTGTTCCTCTGTGTTCATGTGTTCTCTGTTCTCTGTGTCTCATGTGTTCTCTGTTCTCTGTGTTCATGTGTTCTCTGTTCTCTGTGCTCATGTGTTCTCTGTTCTCTGTGCTCATGTGTTCTCTGTTCTCTGTGCTCATGTGTTCTCTGTTCTCTGTGCTCATGTGTTCTCTGTCTCTCTGTGTTCATGTGTTCTCTCTCTGTGTTCATGTGTTCTCTGTTCCTCTGTGTTCATGTGTTCTCTGTCTCTCTGTGTTCATGTGCTCTCTGTTCTCTGTGCTCATGTGTTCTCTGTTCTCTGTGCTCATGTGTTCTCTGTTCTCTGTGCTCATGTGTTCTCTGTTCTCTGTGCTCATGTGTCCTCTGTTCTCTGTGCTCATGCGTCTTCTCTCTGTGCTCATGTTCTCTGTTCTCTGTGCTCATGTGTTCTCTGTTCTCTGTGCTCATGTGTTCTCTGTCTCTCTGTGTTCATGTGTTCTCTGTCTCTCTGTGTTCATGTGTTCCTCTGTTCCTCTGTGTTCATGTGTTCTCTGTTCTCTGTGTTCATGGTTCTCTGTTCTCTGTGCTCATGTGTTCTTTCTCTGTGTCTCTGTCTCTCTGTGCTCATGTGTTCTCTGTTCTCTGTGCTCATGCTTCTCTGTTCCTCTGTGCTCATGCTGTTCTCTGTGCTCATGTGTTCTCTGTGCTCATGTGTCTCTGTCTCTGTGCTCATGTGTTCTCTGTTCTCTGTGCTCATGTGTTCCTCTGTTCTCTGTGCTCATGTGTTCTCTGTTCTCTGTGTTCATGTGTTCTCTGTTCTCTGTGCTCATGTGTTCTCTGTTCTCTGTGTTCATGTGTTCTCTGTCTCTCTGTGTTCATGTGTTCTCTGTTCTCTGTGCTCATGTGTTCTGTTCTCTGTGCTCATGCGTTCTCTGTTCTCTGTGCTCATGCTCTCTGTTCCTCTGTGCTCATGTGTTCTCTGTTCCTCTGTGTTCATGCGTTCTCTGTTCCTCTGTGCTCATGTGTTCTCTGTTCTCTGTGCTCATGTGTTCTCTGTTCCTCTGTGCTCATGTCTCTGTTCCTCTGTGTTCATGTGTTCTTTCTCTGTGCTCATGTGTTCTCTGTTCTCTGTGTTCATGTGTTCTCTGTCTCTCTGTGTTCATGTGTTCTCTGTCTCTCTGTGTTCATGTGTTCTCTGTCTCTCTGTGCTCATGTGTTCTCTGTTCTCTGTGCTCATGTGTTCTCTGTTCTCTGTGTTCATGTGTTCTCTGTTCTCTGTGCTCATGTGTTCTCTGTCTCTCTGTGCTCATGTGTTCTCTGTTCCTCTGTGCTCATGTGTTCTCTGTTCTCTGTGCTCATGCTCTCTGTCTCTCTGTGCTCATGTGTTCTCTGTTCTCTCTGTGTTCATGTGTTCCTCTGTTCCTCTGTGCTCATGTGTTCTCTGTTCCTCTGTGCTCATGTGTTCTCTGTTTCTCTGTGCTCATGTGTTCTCTGTTCTCTGTGTTCATGCGTCTCTGTTCTCTGTGTCATTGTTCTCTATTCCTCTGTGCTCATGCGTTCTCTGTGTTCATGTGTTCCTCTGCTCATGTGTTCTCTGTTCTCTGTGTTCATGTGTTCTCTGTTCCTCTGTGTTCATGCTCTCTGTTCTCTGTGTTCATGTTCTCTGTGCTCATGTGCTCTCTGTTCCTCTGTGTTCATGTCTCTGTTCTCTGTGCTCATGTGTTCTCTCTGTTCTCTGTGCTCATGTGCTCTCTGTTCCTCTGTGTTCATGTGTTCTCTGTCTCTCTGTGCTCATGCGCTCTCTGTTCTCTGTGCTCATGCGCTCTGTTCTCTGTGCTCATGTGTTCTCTGTTCTCTGTGCTCATGCTCTCTGTCTCTCTGTGCTCATGTGTTCTCTGTTCTCTGTGTTCATGTGTTCTCTGTTCTCTGTGCTCATGCTCTCTGTTCTCTGTGCTCATGTGTCTCTCTGTTCCTCTGTGTTCATGTGTTCCTCTGTTCTCTGTGTTCATGTGTTCTCTGTTCTCTGTGCTCATGCGCCTCTCTGTTCTCTGTGTTCATGTGTTCTCTGTTCTCTGTGCTCATGTTCTCTGTTCTCTGTGTTCATGTGTTCTCTGTTCTCTGTGTTCATGTGTTCTCTGTTCTCTGTGCTCATGTGTTCTGTCCATGCCTCTCTGTTCTCTGTGCTCATGTGTTCTCTGTTCTCTGTGCTCATGTGTTCTCTGTTCTCTGTGTTCAGTGCTCTCTGTTCTCTGTGTTCATGTGTTCTCTATTCTCTGTGCTCATGCGTTCTCTGTGTTCATGTGTTCTCTGTGCTCATGTGTTTCTCTGTTCTCTGTGTTCATGTGTTCTCTGTTCTCTGTGTTCATGCGTCCTCTGTTCCTCTGTGTTCATGTGTTCTCTGTCTATGTGCTCTCTGTTCTCTGTGTTCATGTTCTCTGTTCTCTGTGCTCATGTGTTCTCTGTTCTCTGTGCTCATGTGTCCTCTGTTCCTCTGTGTTCATGTGTTCTCTGTTCTCTCTGTGCTCATGCTCTCTGTTCCTCTGTGCTCATGTGTTCTCTGTTCTCTGTGTTCATGCTCTGTTCTCTGTGCTCATGTGTTCTCTGTCTCTCTGTGCTCATGTGTTCTCTGTTCCTCTGTGCTCATGCGTTCTGTTCTCTGTGCTCATGTGTTCTCTGTTCTCTTGCCATGCTTCTCTGTGCTCATGTGTTCCTCTGTCTCTGTGTTCATGTGTTCTCTGTTCCTCTGTGCTCATGCGCTCTGTTCTCTGTGCTCATGTGTTCTCTGTTTCTGTGTTCATGTGTTCCTCTGTTCTCTGTGTTCATGTGTCCTCTGTTCCTCTGTGCTCATGTGTTCTCTGTTCCTCTGTGCTCATGTGTTCCTCTGTTCTCTGTGCTCATGCTTCTCTGTTCTCTGTGTTCATGTGTTCTCTGTTCTCTGTGTTCATGTGTTCTCTGTTCTCTGTGCTCATGTGCTCTCTGTTCTCTGTGCTCATGTGTTCTCTGTTCTCTGTGTTCATGTGTTCTCTGTTCTCTGTGTTCACGTGTTCTCTGTTCCTCTGTGCTCATGCGTTCTCTGTTCTCTGTGCTCATGTGCTCTCTGTTCCTCTGTGCTCATGTGTTCTCTGTGTTCATGTGTTCTCTGTGCTCATGTGTTCTCTGTTCTCTGTGTTCATGTGTTCTGTTCCTCTGTGTTCATGTGTTCTCTGTTCTCTGTGCTCATGTAGTCTCTGTTCACGTGTTCTCTGCACTGTCTCCAGAGCTCCCACAGAACGGTTCATTTCGCCATCTTGGCCCTGCCCTCTTCAGTCTCACTCAAAGTTTACTAGATTGATCCTCACCTTATTGCATGTATGGGTTGTTCATTATTTTTGATTGTCATGTAGAATTGCTCAAATGCACTACAGTTTGTTTCCACTGTCCTGTTGAGGGACATTTGTGTTATATCCAATTTGGGTCTACTATAAACAGAGCTATAAGAATTTTCAGGTATGAATTGTTGTCAATAAGAAATGTCCAAAAGAAATGCACTCATTTCTTTTGGGTGTACATCTAGATATAAAATTCCTGGATCTTAAAATTCAAACAGTTGGGACTGGAGTGATAGTACAGCAGGTAGGGCATTTGCCTTGCATGGAGCCATGCTGGGTTCCATTTCCAGAATCCCATATGGTCCCCTGAGCCCACCAGAAGTGATTCCTGAATGCAGAGCCAAGAGCAACCTCTGAACACTGCCAGGTGTGCCCCCCCAAAAAAAAAAACCTCCAAAATTAAATGCCTACCATTTTAAATCCAAGCATTTAAAATATGTGTAACTTTCGGGCTGGAGAGATAGCCCAGCGGGTAGGGTGTTTGCCTTGCATGCAGCCGGCCCATGCCGGCCTGGGTTCGATCCCGGCATCCCATATGGTCCCCTGAGCACCGCCAGGAGTAATTCCTGAGTGCAGAGTCAGGAGAAACCCCTGAGCATTGCCGGGTGTGACCCAAAAAAGCAAAAACAAACAAACAAAAAAAAACCCTTTAAACAGAACCCGCCAAGTAGTTGAGGTGTGGTAGGGGGGGGGGGGAGGTGGGGACATTGGTGATGGGAGATGGGTTCGGGTGGAGGGATGGGTGTTGGAATACTGTAGAACCAAAACTCTACATGAGCATCTTTCAATTGTATGTCTAAAATGGTGTAATAATATTTGGGGGAAAAATAATAAAATAAAATTAAATCGGAAAAAAAATATGTGTAACTTTTCTATTTAATGCATTCTAGACATGGTCCTGTGTCTCTACCTATAGACTGACCTCTGTTTTCCAGAATAATAGGATGATATCTTTTGGGGTTTTGTTTTTGATTTCTGGGTCAAACCCAGATGTGCTCAAGTGTTACTCCTGGCTCTGCTCTCAGGGATCATTCCTGGTGGGCTTGGGGAACTAATATGGGGTGCCAAGGGTTGAACCCTGAGTGTGTGCTAGGCAAGTGTCCTACCCATTATACTATCTCTCTGGCCCCACGGATGTTTAAAATATTCCATAATTTATTTAACCTATATCCTAACATTGGCATCTAGGTTGCATTCAATTGTTTGAGTATACTGTTAATTTAGTAGTGATCTCTGAGCCAGGAGTAAGTTCTGAACAGAGAAGATGTGGCCCCCCAAATAAACAAAGCATGCTTATGTAAAATTTCAATTGGCCTAATTTTTTCTTCACTATTAAACAACCCCTCACACAGAGCTAGTCTCCCGGTTCCCGTGCCACGTATAATATTCTCAATCTTATTCGTTTTTGTGCAATGATGGTGTCTCTTGTAGCTTCACTATGGATTTTTATTTTCCCACCTGAGGTGAACCTGGCAGTCTTTTCACGTGTCCAAATGTGATACTTGGAAATGGTAAGGAGATTCCATTGCAAAAAGAAAGAAAGGGGGAAAAGACAAAACCCCTCTGGAGAGAAACGTGCTCACTGCTGGGGTCAAAGCTCCAAATCCCAGCTGCTCCAGTGGCTCTAACGGACTGTTGGAGAGACGGAGGCGACCTCGCAGAACGGGCCAGAGCGCAAGTGGAACTCACCCCAGTGCAAACATGCAGATATGGAGGGCGTCCCTCCCCCCAGGAAGTCCAGGTAAAAGACGGCACCTGCGCAGCAAGGATTAGAACACACGGTGAGACGCGTTCAGGCCCCCTTCTTGCCAAGCTGCCTAGGCTCTCTTCCTGGCAGCAGACAGAGTCCAAAATGCCATAAGTGTGTCTGGAGAAATAGCAGGGGAGCAGAATAAAAGCTCTTTGGAGCAACAGAATCATTCCCTGCCCTCTTCTTTCCAATTCTCTCTTATCTCCATCTTTTTTTCTTAGCATTTTATTTTGAGACAACATTAAATTCACAGAAGTAGCTCAGAATGTCCATATCAGCTGCACCCCCATTCCCCTAGGGAGAAACTGCCATTAAGAAAGCACAGGCCTTATTTGCCAGTTTTTACACACACTGTTCCTGCTCCCCTCAGCATTTCAGCCGGCAGGAGCCAGGCCTACAGGTCTGTGTTTCCGAGCTTCTGCTCCGTGCCTGACTTCAGAGCGGCGGAGATGCTGCTGCGAAGTCCGTTCATTTGACTACATCACGGCTCTTGTTTGCTTGTTTGTTTTTATTTTGGGGCTATTCCTGGCACACTGTGTGCTTGGGGTTCACGCCTGGTGATACTTGGAGGATAGAAGGCTTACACACACAAAGTATGTTTTCTGGCCCTCTAAGCAACCTCCGTGACCTCTGGACTATAGTTCTTTTTAAATATTTAATTGAATCCCCATGAGATACACAGTTACAAAGTTGTTCATGGTTGGGTTTCAGTCACACAGTATTCCATCACCTATCCCTTCACCAGAATCCCACCACCAATGTCCCCAGTTTTCCTCCCAACCCCTTGCCCCAGCCTGTCTCTATGTAAGATACTTTTCTTCTTTCTCTCTCTTGCTTTCTCCTTCTCTCTTTCTGGACTATAGCTCTTGAGCATGGCTTGCTACATTACATCTTTACATTAGCACCTTTCAGGTTGCTAAGTCAGTGAGGCCTGAGATCATTTTTATACCACGGGCTCTACAGGCCACGTGGCCTGCTTGTCCCTACCACGGTATGTGGCATTTAGGGCACCAATGTGCAGGGCAGCACGCATGGTTCTAATCTAGGCCTTCCTTTAGGGAAAAATTTTCTTTTACCACTTATGGATATAACCTAATCTTTACACTTTGAAGATATGAGCCACCGTTACTGTTTATAAACAACAAACTCTGACGTGTAGCTTCTGACACCACGTCAGAAAGAAAATTAAGTGGGAGGGAGAAAGAGTTGTTCAGTAGGGCATATTCCTTGTATATGTGAGGCTCCATGCTCCATTCCTGGCACCACGAAATAAGGAAAACAGGATACTAGCTTCCAAACTTGGCCCCCATGATAAACAAGAAAAAATGAAAACACTTTTATGGGGTGGAGCAGAAGACAGAAGGTATTTGTTAATTTTAAAATAATGATAGCTTATTGGACATTTGTTGAGTTGTTGCTTCACAAACTCATTATGTCTGAAAGTTATACAGGAGCTGGAGAGATTGCTCAAAGAACTGGAGGGCAGGATTTGGGTATGGGGTCCTGCATTCAGTCAATGCACAGTCCTCTGAGTACCACTGAGTGCAACACTGCATGGGTGGCCCTGGGGGGTCCCCAGAACTCTGGGCCCAACCAGGACTGCACTGTGTCCTGCTGTGCCCAAGCATTAAACCCTCAAGCCTGTATACCAGGCTGAGTACAACCAGGAGTAGTGTCTGGGCTCCCTGAGCACTCCTGAGGAACACCCACATACACCTCCAATAAAAAGCTGTATAGAAGACACTTGTGGTCACCTGAAGGGACCACAGTAGATGCCACGGAGTTGACAAAATGAACAAACTTTGCAAAAGGTGCCCAGAAGAGGACATTTGGAGAGCAGCTATCTCCACGCGAGGAAGCAGTGTGATTACTCCCATTTTATAAGACAGAACTGAGGCCCAGAGAAGTCCAGAATTGTGCTGAGAGGGAAACCCAGGTCTCTCCAGCTCTGAATCCTACACTTTCCCGAGACTACACACACAGCTCTGACAGGCAGAAAAGCAGACTCGGCTTTCTGACAAGACTCTGGTCATGTCCCTACTGCCCAGAGTCAGAAGACAATCAATATGGAGCACTGGGGCTCTGCTTACCTGCTGTGATAGCCAAGGTGGTGGACAGGACGTAGCCCACACTGGCAACCAAGGAAGAGTCGTACATCTGTGAGGCTTGACTTAAAAACCTTCAATACAAAAGTGCCCTGGTTAGAGGGACATGAGGGAAAGCTGACGACAGGAGATCTGGGCGTGAAACAGGAAGATGCGTGAATAGGAAGCTCTATGGGTTTAGTAAGATGCCATCCTTCTGCATACGGAGGCTCCCATTCTCCCCCTAGACTCAGAGTCCGAGCCCAGTCCCATTCCCCAGCAGGCTATGCCGCCTGGGCCTCACACCTTTGTCCACATGCCTTGTGCCTGAAAACGTCGTGCCCCACCACCCCACTAAAAACAGCCATTCCTGGCCATGTTCCAAGAGACATGGCCATGTTCCAAGTGAAGCTGTTCCAGAGACAACAGAACCTACCTAGTTCTGTTGGTTGTTGGAATTCTTTTTTAAAAAACTTTTCCACTCTGGAAGGGAGGGAAAAGAGAAAGAGATAGAGAGAAAGGGAAAGAAATAAAGAACCTGCCATGGAGGCGGGCTGGGGAAGGGAGGGGGAATCGGGGACATTGGTGGTGGGAGATGGGCAGAGGTGGAGGGATGGGTGCTGGAACACTGTATGACCGAAACCCAAGTGTGAACATCTTTGTAACTGTATGTCTCACGGTGGTATAATAAAATACTTATAAAAAAAAACTTTTCCACTTAAGAGATAATGTGATGATTGTCATGAATATAAGAAAAAAAAGAGAAGATGAGAGTCCTTCTAAACTCCCTCAAGCATCAATACTACCATTACGGAATGCGGCGGTCATTTCTCTGGAGTATCTTCTTTCTTAGAACCCTTTGTATTGAGGCCTCAGGATTCAGTCCTGCTAAGCATGCTTTCCGTGGCGTGCGGCACTCTCGGGCACCACGCCCATCCCCATGCCTGCTTCCCTCTGCCAGAGTCCCCAGGTCCCTCCCAGCCCCACCTCCCACATGAGCTCAGTTTTTTTTAAAAACATTTTATTATACCACCGTGAGATATACAATTACAATGTTGTTCACGTTTGGAGGTTTCGGTCACACAGTGTTCCAGCACCCCCCCCTCCACCAGTGCCCATCTCCCACCACCCATGTCCCCAATTCCCTCCCCCCCTCCCATGGCCTGACTAAATGGCAGGTTCTTTATCTCCTCCCTCTCTCCCTCTCTCTCTCTTCCTTCTCCTACACATTGTGGGTTGCACTACATACACTTAGAAGCCATCATTTGCATTTTTTTTGCCTGTATTTAATGCTCAGTTCTATGTTGGTATCAGACCTTTTGACAGTTCTGATGACTTTGACCAGATGCTGTTTCCATACTGTTTCTTTTAATCCCACATATAGAAAACTTAAAAAAAATTTGTGGAGGTGGTGACCCCTACACACACATAGATATACAGAGATAAACTCCTGAAATTCCACAGAATCATAGATCAGTAAATTGATAATTTTTTTTATTTCAAAACTGTAGTTTTCTATTTTATAGGTACATAAATAAACTAATATTATGACTAGCAGATTTTAGTCATATGGATGGCTGATGGTCTGACATAGAAAAAGACTGGGCCCCCTGGGATGAACCCAGAGCCACGGCAGAACCTGGCAAGCTACCTGTGGTGTATTCGATATGCCAAAAACAGTAACAATAATGGATCTCATTCCCAAGGAATGGAGATGTTACTGGTGCCCGCTCAAGCAAATCGATGAACAATGGGAAGACAAGGGATACAAGGGAATATATTTTAAAATTTACTTGAAATAAATAACTCCTTCAAATGCAAAGTTTAGGAAGAACAAGGAGAATTAAGAAAAAATTTAAGGGATAGTTCTGAATAGACCTATTCACACAGTATGTTTTATCCTAAGAAAGGGGATTTTTTTTATGTTAGGAAACATTATATTATAGATAATGCTTAAGGATCTGTATTGATAAGTCAAAATATTGTCATAAAATCTCTGGGGCGGCCCGGGGTAGGATTGCCGCAGCCGGCTCATCCCGGTTCAATCCCGATCCCATATGTCCCGCACGCCGGTAATTCCTGAGTGAGAGCCAGGAGTAACCCCTGAGCATTGCTGGGTGTGACCCCCCAAAGAAAAAACATAACTAAAATCTCTATGAATGTTTAAAAAAACTACCTGATCAGAATAGAACATTCAATATTAAGGAAACATAAGCTTATTATTGGAAATATATAAGCTCCCTTTGTCAGCTAGGAGTAAATAAACCCTTTTGAATGTGATAGAGGGCACCCACAGTCTCTGAGTGAAGCCAGCCTCAGTTCTGTGCAGTATTTTAGTTCTTGCACAGACGTTTGCACTGTAACACATTTCCCACACAACTGGAACTGTTGGTTGGGCTACCCCCACGCTAATGCTGTGAGCATTGGAAGGACAAAGATTCCCCTTCCTATTTGCGAGAAGGTCCAGCATGGCTGACCCTTAGTGACTAGGCTGACCCCTCAGGGACTAGGCTGACCATTTATGACTGGGCTGACCTCTTAATAACTGGGCTGACCCTCAATGACTGGGCTCACGCCACAGTGGCTAGGCTGATTCCATAGTGAGTGGGCTGACCCTTAAGTGGTTAAGATGACCCTCAGTGACTGGGTTGACCCTCAATGGCGGAGCTGATTCTCAGAAGCTGGGCTGACCCTCAGTGGCTGGCTGACCCTCAGTGACTGGGAGGCCCCTCGGTGACTGAGCTGACTCCTCAGTGGCTGGGCTGACCCTCAATGACGAGGCAGACCCTTAGTAATTGGGCTGATCCCTTAATAACTGGGTTGACCCCAGTAGCTGGGCTGATCCTCAATGGCTGCGCTGATACTTTGTGACTTGGATGACCTCTCAGTGACTGGGCTGACCCTTCAGTGGCTGGGCTGATGCTCAGTTACTGGGATGACCGTCAGTGACTGGGTGGACCAGAGAGTGAGCAGTTTCCTGGGAGGCCAGCAGACATCTGATTCCAGCTTGTGACTCCTGGAATAACCCAGAGGCAGTGAGCTGAGTAGTGCTGACTGGAACTTGCGTTAGGACTAAGAACATAAAAGACCCACACCATAATAGTAATTTTTATCATAAAATAAGCTGATATTTATTAGACTGCACTGGGAACTGTGCTGAGAACTTTCCATAATTTTCCCAGGAAGAGATGAGGAAGGCAGTGAAATAGAGCAGGGAGAGGCGTGTGCCGGGGAGCCATGCACCAGCGATTACATCTCAGCTCTGCCACAGCCTGGCCTCTTACCTCTCTGCTGCACTTCCTCATAAGCAAAGTGGATATAACTTATCTGCCTCCCAGCCTATTGCGGCAAGCAAACAAACTCAAAGTCACATCAACAGTCAGAACTGACTTATTACCCAGACAACTTACTCTCTTATGATTCCGAGACTACTATTGGTTCCTGGTAGTCCAGGTGAGTCTGGGGTCTGCCCTGACCAGGGTGACTGTACCTTTGGCCGACCATGAAACTAGCACAGTTCAGGACTGTCCCCACACAGAACTCAGGGTCTCAGGTATGGACAAGGCCTAGTCCAACCATCAGAGATGCTCCTTTCGGGTTTTAATTCTTGTGCTCCCTCGGAAAGAGAAACCATCACTTAACCTGGGAAAATCTGTATTCCTTGAGGGCAGTAAGTAGCAACTTTTGCACCTAAAAAAGACAAAGAAATGCCTCACCCAGGGCAGCACAGCTCCTTCCAAAGCCCAAGGCGAGGAAGCGGGCTCGGGAGCAGATGGGGCATGAGGCTGCCAACACTCATGCGCTTCTCACGTCTCAGGGAGAGGAAAAGCTCCATCTACATCAGGATCCCACTTTCAGGTGGCACAGAGCCGCTCCACGTGACAACTCAGCAAATTCACAGGCCTCCTATATCCACCCGAGATGCCAGACCCTGGCGCCAGGCTGCTTCCCCACAGCTCCAAGAGACAAACGCCACCTTCCTGGTGAGGCCCATCTGGTCAGAATTTGCAACTCACGTGGCCTGATAAATGGCGGTTGCCACCATGCAGACAAACATCACATAGAAGATGGGGTAGTCCAGCTGCAGGTTCCCTTGGATGGACAAGACCAGCATCCCAGCCACGGCCTTCACTGTCACCACCGCCATGGAGCCTGCAGAAGGGGAAGACAGCACGTGGGGGCCTTCAGGGATATGGAGGGAGTCGGCTTATAGCCCCAACGAGCTTGGTGGAGAAGACAAGGGTGCTCCAGCTGCCAACCCAGAGATCACATAGTGTGAAGCCATGGTTTGTACGGAGCCCATATTTGCAGAACCATTCCTGACACTTTGGGGAGTTTTGGTACTGGAACAAGGACTCAGAGTTCCAAGTAGCTGTTCTGAGCTTTCTTTTGCCACTGCATCAAAGAAGAGAGGAAAACAAAACCCCTGGGCATTTCTGAATGTTCCTTCTAAACAAGGGAGGACAATGGGCTCTCCTGGACCAGCAGGTGGTGCTGGAGCCCCAGGGTCTTTTCCCATTACTTTACACAATGCCGAAGAAACTACTTCCAACTCCATACTTAAAATTTGCTACTGATGATGGTTGCAGAGCTCTGTGAATATATTTTTTTTAACAGGTCAACTGCATGGCATATAAATGCCACCTCCATGAAGCTGTTTAAAAGCCATCGAAACAACAGCAGCCTGGGATCTGGGGCACATGCCTGTGTGGCCTGGGGCCTAACGCCTGGGAGGGCAGAAGAGAACACACGGTAATCCGGCATTACCCCTCTCCCTCGAGACCTGGGTGCTCTCATGTCCTAGTTAGAGGACAGTAACTTAAACAGGGCAAGTCACCAGCTATGGCCACTGTTATTAAGAGGCAGCAGCAGTGGGGTTTCACCTACCTCCTCCAGGCAGCACAGGCTCTAACTACAGCAAGCTCTGTGTGGGCTAGAGACTTGCCTCAATCTGAGGTGCCTCCCCGCAGCCCCAATCCCTCTAAAGGTAAGTGTGAGAGTGTAAAATCCAGTCTGACCTTTAGCTTTTTTTTTTTTTTTTTTTTTTTTTTTTTTGAGGGGGAGGGGGTCACACCTGGCAATGCTCGGGTTACTCCTGGCTTTGCACTCAGGAATTAGTCCTGGCAGTGCTCCGGGGACCATATGGGATGCTGGGGATCGAACCCGGGTCGGCTGCTTGCAAGGCAAACGCCCTACCTGCTGTGCTATTGCTCCGCCCCGACCTTTAGCTTCTGATGGGTTTTATACAGACCTTCAGGTCTTGATCACTGGCGCCTGCCCCATCTCTGCTGTGAGATGAACACGCTGCTCTCCTGCCCAACTCTATTGCCTTATTCACTGCAGAACACACTTCCCACGTGAGTGTGCATGTGCCTGCTTGCTCACTGCCCTCTCCTGCCCCGAGAGGGCACACTGATGGCAGAGGTGGTCCTGTCCTGTTCACTGCTGTGGCCGGTTTGCAGAACTAGTCCTGGCACTTTGGAGACTCTGGGTCCTGGAGCAAGAACTCAGAGTTATTTGCCACTTATGAACACAATCCACGGTGACTCCTGTGAGGCGGGGAGGAGACAGTCACTTTCTTCCTCATCTGCTTGTACTTGCCAGAAGGTTGAAACTGCCTCAAGGCAGCAGGGATCACTCGGTGCCACTTGGGGGCAGCAAAACTCCATCACCCAAGGCCCTCACTTACCGAGTAACGCCACCAAGAGGAGAATCACGACGATATTGTTGACGTTCTTCCTCCTTGTAAAAGTACAGCAGCAAGCAGAAGAGGACGATCTCCACGAGCTACAGGGAGCAGCAAGTCGGGTGATCAGTGGGAAAACTCAGAGAAAGGCAAGACCAGGAGAACCGGCTAGCTGGGACGAGGTTTATGCTGTTTATTTACCTCATCACTCACACACACTCGTGGCTGGAAGGGAAAGAAACACCCATACCTATTTCCCAAAATTTCAATAGGAAACTGTAGAAAAGGAAGAGTATTGGGGGAATCTCCCTAGCTCCTGCACAACCCCGGGAAGTTCACCTCACGCTAATTAACCCTAGTTTAAGTGGGGAGACACTTGCTCACTGAGGAGAATTCTCTGGCTCTTTGGGTAAGAACGTAGCATACAGGTTCCTTCCCGTTGCAAAACCTCCTGTGTGACTGTGCAGGGAGAAGAGAACATCTGGAGCCAGAGAGGGAGAACATCTGGAGCCAGAGAGGAAAACATCTGGCCAGAGAGGAGAACATCTGGAGCCAGAGAGGTTCATTTCTGAACTCGGCTCTACTTTTAACCCATCTGTGTGACTTTTGGGCAAATAATTGAACTTCTCTAAAACCTTAGGCCCTCTCCTCAGTGAAATAGGGATTTTTTTTTTTGGATCTTACTTTACAGGATTCTAACTAGAGCTTACTCATTTAAAAAATTTTGTTTGGTGTTGTGTATGTGTGTATGTGGAGGGGGCAGCCCTGGTGGTCCTCCTGGCTCTGTGCTCAGATGTGACCCCCAGCCCCTGGGGCTGTGAGGTGAACTGGCAACGGCTACATACAAGGCGAGCATCTTAACTCCTGGACCACGTCAATGGTCCCATAGCTTACTCTTAATAAACAGCAACAATAAAACACCCAAAGGACTACTCTAATCATTTTATCTGTAGTAAAATTGGCACAAAATGTCTATGAAGTAGGTACCATCCGAACCTCATGCTGGTAACTGACAGATCTAGGATCTGAGCCATTATCGTTGGCTCCAGGTACCATGCAGCACTGTCCCATTAGGATTCACTGCCTGAAGGCAGGAGACCCAGGACCTGGCATCTAGCTGGCAACCAAACCATAGACTCTTATGATCAGGTAAGATGGCAATAGTTTCCTAAGAAGTGAAACCAGCCTCAGCATCCAGTTAAATGAAGTCAGAGAATTTTGATAATGCTTAAATTCCATTTCCTTATCCCAACCTCCTGCTAAAGTATATTTATTATAAAAACTAATATAGAAATGTTAGTGGGCATTTTGAGAAGAAACATTTAAAAAATTCTTATAAGTAGAGATTAAAAAAACACAGCTGTTTTCATTTTTCCTATTTCTTCCTGTCTTCATTGGTTGCAATGAATACTTATGTATCTGCTCGTCATCCTATCCATGCATAAATCCGTACCAGGCCATTTTTAGTTACTATAAACAATCTTCATGGTTTATGAAGTTGTCATAATTATCTTCTATTGCTTCAGAATACTTCATCAAGCAGATGGAGAGTCATTCGTCAACATTCCTAACCACGGTGCATGTAATTTTTCAGCCATTATTTATATACTCAAATAAACGCAGAACAGCCTTTGTGCTCTGTAACAAAACCACTGAATGGATGTTGGTGCCTCCTGCTGAATTCTCTGAGCAAGTCTTGCTTATTGTTTTTCATACCCACAGGGTGTGGCACATAGCAGGCTATTAGCAGACGAAATATTTATTGATTTTGATTTGACCACACCGTGCTGTTTTGCTGCATTGCTTCATGGTCACAAGCGAAGACAAACTGCACCAGTCTCTAAGCATAGGCCAGTGCTGGGTGTTTTCCAGGCCACTCTGTGCCTCTCCCAACCACCACCTCACGTCCACCAACTTCTGCCACGTCTCAGAGGAGGTGAAGCTCCTGGCGGCTGACTTGCCCAAGGCCAAGAGCATGTAACACTGGAGCCCAGGCTGCCTGAGGTGCAGAGCCTGTGTCCTGGAGTGAGGCTTAGCCAGAAGAGGGGAGCCCTGCGGATGCTCTTCCCCAGCCCTCTGGGAAGCCTGGGGCTGGGGAGCAGACACAGCCTCAATCTTGGGGAAATTGACTCTCTGTGCAGCAGGAAATGAGAAGAAAAGGGATATCCTAGGGCCTCTAGAGCAGTCCCAGTCAAGGGAGACAGTGAACACCTTTGTGACCAGGGGGGAGGAAGGTGGTCCATAGCTGGGTAGGCTTGGCCCCTAGTCCAGATCTGTTAGATGGGCCCTGAGCAAATAGCTCCTTCCTGAGACCAGCTTTCACCCATAAGTAGGGAGGAAAAAGCAAAATAAAAAAGCAAAAAATTGTTTCTCTTTCTCTTGGGTTGTTGAATCTGAGGTGACATGCAAAATGTTGAGCATGGTGCTGAATGTGGATGGAAGGACACCAGCGCCTTAGACTTTCTCCTAGGTTTATGTAATGTTAGGTGGGACGCAACTGCAGGATGGCTGGGGGCAGGAGATCAAGTTTCCAGCGTTTGTGTGTGTGTGTGTGTGTGTGTGTGTGTGTGTGTGTGTGTGTTGTCAGCTTCCATCAGCTGTGTGATACTGGCCAAAAAACAATAAACTATAATTGTTTAAAGATATAACTTTGCTTTTTTTAGTTTTTGGGCCATACTTGGTAGTACTCAGGACTTACTCCTGGCTCTGAGCTCAAGGACCACTCCTTGGAGGCTCAGGGGACAATATAGGGTACCAGGGATCGAACCCGGGTCAGTGGCATGCAAGGCAAGTGCCTCCCCACTGCATCATCTCTCCAGTCCAGATACAACCTTTTTCTCACCATTAAAGTTTTAAATGCTCACTATAGAAATTTTGTATGTCACATAAGGACAAAAGTGAAATGAAAACAAAGTCATAATTTCATATTATATATGAGTTTAGATATTATTCAGGATGTAAGTACTAAGGAGCCGGGCGGGCTCACGTGGCGCAACAATGCTGCATGGGGGCGACTCAAGAGAGCAATTGTTTATCTTATGGTGGTATAATAAAATATAAAAAATTAAAAAATAATTATACATTTAAAGAACTATTTCACTATTTGAACTAAATAAAGATGACTACAAGAGTATGCTACCCGCACGGCAGAGCCTGGCAAGCTACCCGTGGTATTTGATATGCCAAATACCAGTAACAATTATAGACCTCATTCCCATGACCGGATGGAATGGTTTGAGGCTCTTTATGTTCCTGGAGCAAGCAGGTGCCCTTGGGCTCTACTTGCATGAGACAGGACATATGGAGATGTTACTGGTGCCCGCTCGAGCAAATCGATGATGAACGGGAAGACAGTGATACAGTGATTATTCAGGATGAAAAGGGAAATAAAGCTTTTCCCCCAGGAACTCTCTACAAGCATGGTTTTGGGGACTGGAATAATAGCACAGTCATAGGGCATTTGCCTTGCACACGGTCGATCCCCAGCATCCCATATGGCCCCCTGAGCACCGCCAGGAGTAATTCCTGAGCGCAGAGCCAGGAGTAACACCTGAGCATCGCCGGGTGTGACCCAAAAAAGAAAAAAAAAAGCATGGTTTTGGGCATTCATAAAATATCGTATCATTTCCAGACACAAATCCCTCTCCCAGCCAATCCCCAGCAGCTGCCCCCACTGAGGTGAAAGGGTTAGAGGCTCTTCTTACCATGTACAAGAGAAAGGGCCAGCTCACGAGATGCCTAGTGATGTTCTCGCCTGTCATCTTCTCGTGACTGTTGGGTGCAAATGTCACCAGCAAGTAGGTGCCTATGATAGCCAAACCGCAGCCAACAAAGCACGTGATGTAGCGCCCTACAGAGAAAGGGAGACTGTTACAGGGCTCACATCACAGGGGGCCCCAAGCCAGCAGCAAATCACGGCCTGTTACTGCTTGCATTTCCCCGCCCCATTTAATGCTAGTTTGGGCGGTGGTAGGAGGGGAAAGAGTGATGTTTGCTGCCTGTGGTGCCAGGGACGGAAGCTAGGGCTTCACACAGTCACGTGTGTGAGTGCTCGACACTGAACTATGTCTCTGCTCTCTAGCGTTAATATCCTTAACGAAGCCCCTGGAACCAGGGCTTCACTCAGCCACATGAGTGCTCTACACTGAGCTATGTCTCTGGTCTCTGGTGTTAACATTCTTAAAGAAGCACAGCATATATATATCACAAATGCTTCTGAAGTGAACATACCTTGATCTTATTCTATGCCAAGGACGCTTCATAGAGCTGGCTGTGGCTCTATAGTTATGGGATGCTCTTTCCTGACAATGTTTAAAACTTTTTTAGATTCACTCAACAGTTGAGAGAGTTGCACAGTAATAGCAAGTCCCACAATTTAGATTCCAAATGTTATTTTATATTTACTTTATTAGTTCTATCATACCTCTGTTCATTCAATCCATCTTATTTTTGATGCATTTCAAAGCAATGAATAATTCCACTTATTTAAGAAATGTGGAGGACAAGAGGTAGAACTATCAGTTCAGTGGTGGGCTCATGGGAACCCTAGAAGTGGGGAGAAAGTGCTACCCCAAGATGCTACCTCTATGAGTGCTACCCCTATGAGTGCCAGTGAGTTAGCTTGAAGGCTGCGTTTGAGTTCCTGTGGAGATTATAATATCCTATACCTCTCTCTCATCTCTCTCTATCTATCCATCCATCCATCCATCCATCCATCCATCCATCCATCCATCCATCCATCCATCCATCCATCCATCCATCCATCCATCCATCCATCCATCCATCCATCCATCCATCCATCCATCCATCCATCCATCCATCCATCCATCCATCTATCCATCTCCTTATATTATCTAGTCCTTTATGTCTCCTTGCTCTTATAAACTCCCATCCTTACTGACCACTATCTACACTAGTCTTACAGATACTGAACACACCAAGTTTATTTTTATCTCAGAGAATTTGTGCCTGCTCTTGCCTCTACATAGAACATCTTGTCCACTGACCCTGCCATGACAATCTCCTCAGTATCATTTAGGTTTGGGCTTAAAATCACCTTTTCAGAGACATTATACCAGCCTAGGTAAAAATGTCTCCACCTTCTCGTCCCTTACCCAGAAGCAGTCTATTCTCTCTGAAGCATTCACAACAAGCTAACATTATTATTTACTGCATGTGCTCTCCGTGTAACACACACTCAAACATTATATTGCAATCTTCACAGGAACGCAAACGCAGCCTTCATGCTTATTGCTAACTCCCTGGCACTCATGGGAGCCTCTTGGGGTAGCACTTTCTCCCCACTTCTTGGGTTCCCATGAGCCCACCACTGGACTGATATCTACCTCTTGCTCTCCACATTTCTTAAGTGAGTGAAATTATGCTAGCAGAACTTTAAGCATTGAGGCTCTGCTCTTTCCTTTTTCTTTTCTTTTTTGCTTTTTTGGGTCACACCTGGCAACACTCAGGGGTTACTCCTGGCTCTTTGCTCAGGAATTACTCCTGGCAGTGCTCAGGGGTCTATATGGGATGCCGGGAATTGAACCCGGGTCAGCCATGTGCAAAGCAAATGCCCTACCTGCTGGGCCATCGCCTCCGGCCCCTCTCTTTCCTTTTTTCTCTGCCCTAAATTATGTTATAGTAGTAATTTAAGGCAAGTGTCAATAATGGACCTCATTCCCAATGAATGGCACCCACTCAAGCAAATTGATGAACAACGGGAAGACAAGTGACAAGTGACAAGTTCTGTAAACCCAAATGTTTCCTTGGGAGACTGACCCAAGTATTAGTTGGGGGGTCAAAGCATTATTGGAGGAAAGTGTCAGCAAGTTCATTTGACTGTACATGTACCTAAACTGTAGACTTGTATCTAATTTTAATTAGTAATAAAACATTGCTTCTAATTTCCTGAGTTTGACTCTCACGTTTATCTTATATTCTTTTAGATGCAAGTAAAAAACAAACCTTTTATTGGGCCTTGCCCAAATCCAAATATTAGATGCTCAATAAATATAGATCAAATGGAATGAATGAAAGTCCAGTCCTGGGGCCGGAATGATAGTACAGAGATAGGGTGTTTGTTTTGCATATGGCAAACCCAGACTTGATCCCTGGCATCCCATATGGTCCCCTGAGTACTGCCAGGGGTAATTCCTGAGTGTAGAGACAAGAGTAGCCCCTGAGCATCACTGGGTTTGACCCAAAAAGGAAAAAAAGAAAATAAAAGAGAAAGAAAGTCCAGTCCTGAAAGTCTCACAGATGACTCTGATTAGGACTATAAAAAACAAAAACAAGGGCCGGAGCGATAGCCCAGCGGGTAGGGCGTTTGCCTTACACGCGGCCAGTCTCTGCCGACCTGGGTTCAATCCCCGGCATCCCATATGGTCCCCTGAGCACTGCCAGGAGTAATTCCTGAGTGCAGAGCCAGGAGAAACCCCTGAACATTGCCGGGTGTGACCCCCTCCCCAAAAAAAGCAAAAAACCAAAAACAAATAAAGAGCTCTCAATGACCTGATGAGGGTGGAACATAGAATCCCAGGGTGAAATCTCCAAGTAGGGCTAAGCTGGTCTTATAATAAACACACACACACACACACAGCCAAAATGAGCTCAAATCAGCGAACTTACTCAGAAAGTCCTTAGGTTTCCATTTTTCTTTGATGAATATGAGTCCGATGATGGCGCTTGCTAGATATAAGGAAAAGAGAACAGAGGCTGGCGTGAGTGAAAGGGGTCCTTCTACCCATCCCTCTGCCCATCTGCATAGGGCCTCGTACTTCCTGTCCTTCACTCATGCCCCCATGATCCAGTCTCTCCGGTTCCTTTGTGATTCTACCTCGGAAAGGAGGCTCCTCTTTGTGACTTCCTGAGGATTTCCTTGGTGGTCAGGAGCATCACATGTGAAAAGTGATGTGTTATACAAATGATTTATGACATGTTCACCCTTTGAGGTGGGTGCTAGTATTTGAAAAATGAGGACAGTGAGGGGCCGGAGTGACAGCACAGTGGGTAGCGCATTTACCTTGTACATGGCCAACATGGGTTAAATCCCTGGCATCCCATATGATCCCCTAACCACTGCCAAGAGTAATGCCTGAGTGCAGAGCCAGGAGTAACCCCAGAGCATCGCCGGGTGTGACCCCTAAAAAAAGCAAAAAAAGAGGGGCCGGAGCAAAAGCACAGTGGGTAGGCAGTTTGCCTTGTACATGGCCTACCCGGGTTTGATATCCAGATTCCCATATGGTCCCCTGAGCACTGCCAGATGTAATTCCTGAGTGCAGAGCCAGTGGTAACCCCCCCAAAAAAAAAAAAAAGGACAGTGAGGCTAAGAGGTGATCACGCAGATGGTGAGGGAAGAAGAGATTCGGTCCTAGGCTGCTGGAGGGCAGGGCTTTCTTCTTCCAAGCAGCACCTACTTTGGCATTTCTCCCTGATTCTTTTTCTCTCTTTTTTGGTGGGAAGTGGGTAGATCTGAGTCACACCTGGAAGTGCTTAGGGCTTACTCCTGGCTCTGTGCTCAGGAATAATTCTTGGTGGGCTCATCCCTGCAGGGCAAACACCTGACCTACTGTACCTATCATTCCTGGTTCTTTTCTCTCTTGATGTCTCTGCATTAGCAGAAGTATTCAGATTTCTCCATGAAGTCCCGATGGACGGGCTAGATTCACTGTGAACAGACTCACATTACCACCTATTTCAGTTCTGCTCCTGGCTTTGTAAGTCATTTCACCTGAGTCTATTTTTATTATCTATGAAATAGCGTGCTAGACCCTGTTTGCACCAGCTTGCTGTTGTTAAATAGTTAGGAAACCTCTGGTAGCTTGAGGTCAGCCACAGTGCGAGGATTTATGCCGCAGAAACCAGAAACACAACAGATCAGGTCTTCATTTGCTCCACTTCACTCTCCTTTCCCTCCTCTTCTTCATCCTCTCCCTTTCCTCTTCATTTCTTCTCTCATTATTTTCCACTCTGACTCAGTTTCTCAACACACCTTACTACTCTGAGTCACAGGGACAAGTGAGTGAATACATGTTAATCACTTGCTGCACAAGGAAAGTTAAGGAAATGAATGATATTATTGTTGTTATTATTATTATTATTATTATTATTATTATCTTTTCTTTTTTGGGGCTCACCTGAAAATGCTCAGGGGTTATTCCTGGATCTATTCTCAGGAATTACTCCTGGAAGTGCTTGGGGGACCATATGGGATTCCAGGATCGAACCTGGGTTTGCCATGTGCAAGGCAAATGCCCTCCCCACTGTACTATCGCTTTGGCTCTGGAAACAAATAATTATTAAGAAACTTATTCTTATTAAGGTACCTAAGCCTGACTGAAAAGTAATAGTTACCCAATAAATGGTGATTGCTATTATTTAATATTTGTTTTTACTATTACTTTTGGTCATGTGACTTCCAGAGTTCCAGAAGCCCCAAGGTTTCTGGAGGCCAGTAACTGAAGGCCCACATGATAATTCAGATGCTTGTTTCTTTTAGAACTGGAGTGTATGAATTTCCCTTTTTCAGCTTTACTAGAGATTTGTGAATTCTATCAATATTTCCAAAATTATTTTCATTTTACTTATGTTTGTTTATTGTCTTTCTGGTTTCAATTTTGCTGAATTTTGCTCTTAAGTTTCCTATTTGATTTTTTGGCTTAAATGTGGTTTATATGCTCTTCCTTTTCTAGATTACTGAGGTGGAAACAAAACATTGATTTGAGAATATTCTTTTTAAACGACATAAGCATTTAATACTATGATTTTCTTTCATAAGAATTTTACAGTTCTTCTTTGGGAGGACCCTGCCCAGTCCCTTTTATTCACAGTACGGGAATATACAGCTTATTTCCTAAGTATTCAGAAATTGTTGTTATTTTTCTTATATTTATAATTTATTCTATATGGCTGAAGATTATATTTTGTACTAACTAAATTCTTTAATTTGGAGATGACCGCTGGACTAGAGCCGTTACCGAATGGATCCCACAGGACGTCAAAGGATCACATGGCTGCCCACCTACAAGATGTTCAGACTTCTTCATCAAGACCCTGAACGAATGGTTTGAGGCTCTTTGTATTCCTGGAGCAAGCAGATGCCATTGGGCTGCAATGGCACGTAATAGGGTCAAAGGGAAATGTTACTGGTGCCCGCTCGAGCAAATCGACGAATAATGGGATATCAAGTGATCACGTGATCAAATTCTTTAAAAAATGTCACCCCCTGCCTCGACTTAAAGCTACACATCAAGGTAGCAACCAAAGGCCAAGGTAATGCAATAAGAGAACTCATCCACAAAACTAAGTTTGTGGGGGTGGGGAGTTGATAGGGAGGGGGCACTGGGATCCTTGGGAGAGGGAGATGCCATACTAGTGATGGGTATGGTTTCAGAATATGTGGGGGGGGGTGAAGAATGATAGTACAACAAGTAGGGTGTTTGCCTTGCATGTAGCCAACCCAGGCTTGATCCCTGCCATCCCATATGGTCCCCTGAGCACCGCCAGGAGTAATTCCTGAGTGCAGAGCCAGGAGCAATCCCTGAGCATTGCTCGGTGTAACCCAAAAACTCAAAAAAAAACTCCCAAAGAATATGTACATGGGAAAGGACCATTTACAATTTTGTGAATCATAGTACATCAGTCAATAAAAACAAAAATATTCCTCCTAAATAATTTAATTTCTTGATCACTATCAAAATTCAAAAACTAGTGCCCTGAGCACTGATGGTGTGGCACCAAAACAAAAACAAAACCAAAAAATTCAAAGGCTAATATTTAGAGAAATTTTATCAGGCACTGCTTGTTCACCTTTCTTACTGCTGCCGTATTAAGGGCTCTTTCGGGGTCAGGAATATAAACATTTCTGTTATTGGATTTGGCATATCGAACACGCATCGGACAGCTTGCCAGGCTCTGCCATGCGGGCGCTATATTCTCATTACTTTGTGGGGGCTCTCTCAGAGGGGGTGGGTAGAATATTTACGGTAAGAAACGGTGCAGAGAAGTGATAAAAGAAGACCTCAAAGACAGAAGAGCAGAAATACTGGAAGATGCAGCAGAAGCCGGGAAAAGCATCCGCACTGCCCGCCTGTCCTTCGCCAATATAAGACCAATATGACTGCCCTCCGACGCCCTGATGGATCTATCACATCTTCCAGAAAGGCAATGGGGAGATTATCCAGGACTTCTACTCAAATCTCTTTGATAGCCACATCCACCTGCCCACATACCAAATTCCACAGGATGGATATGTCATTCCCAACGTTCTCCCTTCTGAAATCTGACATGCCATCTCGTCAGTAAAGAAGGGAACAGCACCAGGCCCAGACAAAGTCAGACCCGAACACCTGAAGAATCTGCTGTCGGTACTCATCAATACACTAGCTCGGCTCTTCACACGCTACCTGTCCGAATGCAAGGTGCCCTCCCAATGGAAAACCAGCAGGACAGTTCTACTGTTCAAGAAGGGAGACATTCACGACATTGGCAACTATCGCCCCATCTGCCTGTTGTCCGTCATCTACAAGCTGTTCACTCGGGTCATCCTGAACAGGATTGGCAGAACACTAGATGAAGGACAACCATGCGAGCAAGCAGGCTTCCGGAAAGGATTCAGCACAATTGATTCATATCCACACGGTAACCAAGCTCATTGAGGTTTGTAGGGAGTTCAGGATGCCGCTCTGTCTCACGTTCATTGATTTACAGAAAGCCTTTGATTCTGTAGAGACTGAAGCAGTCATCGAAGCCCTAGCCAAACAGGGCGTTCAAACCCAATACATCAAGATCCTTCGTGAGCTGTATTACGGATTCACCACCAGGATCTCACCATTCTACAAAGAAGTGAACATTGATGTCAAAAGAGGGGTTCGACAGGGTGATACTATTTCACCAAAACTCTTCAGCACCACCCTCGAGAACATCATGCAACAATTAGAATGGGAAGGAATGGGAGTGAAGATAGATGGTCGGCAACTACACCACCTCCGCTTCACTGATGACATCGTTCTAATAACACCAAACATTAGCCAAGTGGCACAAATGCTGGCTGACTTTGACTGAGAATGTGGAAAGATAGGTCTACAGCTGAATCTGAAGAAAACTATGTTCAAGAAAAAATGAACTAGTTCCTGAGGCCCCATTCACTCTCAATGGAACAAACATCTCTGAATGCAGCAGTTATGTGTACCTAGGTCGAGAAGTCAACATGATGAACGACCTGAAACCTGAGCTGTGCAGGAGGAAGAGAGCGGCATGGAATGCCTTCAAAGGCATCGAAGAAATAGTTAAAAGGACAAAGAACCTCCGGCTCCGGGCACACCTCTTTGACTCCACCGTTCTCCCCGCATTAACATGCCTCCAGAGACCCTACGAAAGCAGGGGCCCTACGAAAGCAGGACGAGAATGCTATTCGGGTCTCCCAGAGAGGAATCGAAAGAGCTATGCTTGGAATGTCACGTCTCACTCAAGTGAGTGAAGGAATCCGGAGTTCTGACCTCCGTCGCTATTCCAGAATCAGAGACGCTGTCTCGTTTGCCAAGGCTTCGAAAATCAGATGGGCTGGACGTGTAATGCGATTTGGAGACAACCGCTGGGCTAGAGCCGTTACCGACTGGATCCCACGGGATGTCAAAAGATCACGTGGCTGCCCACCTACAAGATGGTCAGACTTCTTCGTCAAGAACCTGAAGGAATGGTTTGAGGCTCTTCATATTCCTGAATCAACCAGATGCCATTGGGCTACACTGGCACGTGATAGGGTCCAATGGAAATGTTACTGGCGCCCGCTCGAGCAAATCAATGAATAACGGGATTCAAGTGATCAATATTTAGAGAATTTAGCCACACATTTTTCCTGATTATGAATAAACATCTGAGAGCACTTTAGGATTAGAGACAGAGATAGCATCAATGCACCAATGGGCAGATGACAAATCTAAATATCTATAGGGGACCAGAGAGTAGCAGGTAAGGCACATGCTTGATTGTGGTTGATCTCAACATAAATATGGTCCCCTGAGCACTACCAGGAGGGATTCCTGAACACACAGCCAGGAGAAGGCCCTGAATACAGCCAGGTGTGGAGAGAGAGAGAGAGAGAAAGAGAGAGAGAGAGGAGAGAGAGAAAGAGAGAGAGAAAAGAGAGAGAGAGACCACACAGACAGAGAGAGTGCCTTTAGGGGCTAAGCAGTAATATAATGTATAAAATGGGTCAGGAAGATACTAGGGCACAGTTAAGACCAAGGTAAGCTACTCGTCTCAACTAAAGACATGAAAATTATGTTTTAATTAAAATTATGCTCTAAAATGTCTGCACAGGAAAAAACAGCATAGCTGAGAACCTCATACTATTATATAGGCTAGCAGTACACTAACCTTGGCCAAGGAAAAGAGGGATCTAGAGTAGGATCTGAGAAAGCAAAAATAGTGACTACCAGTGAACTGGAAAACTGTCAGAATTAACCATTATAGATCTCTGGCGTCTGGTTAGGAAACGTGCACCAAGCAGGGGAAGGCTTGGTGAAGACAAAAGCAGTTGCCTTAAAGTAAGAGAGACCCATGGCATTTTACACTGCCTGCAGCTACCTGTTAGCCGCCAGAGCTGTGGCATTCATTGAATAGTGCAGTGCTGGCTCTTCTGCCAGTCCCTGCTAATTGGTAATGTCTGCCTGAAGATCTCAGAATTCTGAGACCTCAGCAAGGCTTCCCAGGAAGGAGGGTTTTGGTGTCTGCTTTGGGTGCAGGAGATCACATAGAAGTCACCCAACTGCCATCTCACTGTAGAATATGCCCTTCTAATTCCAGGAGCAATAAGACCTGAAATATGACTCTCTCCTTCCAGAGCAGCGAAGAGCTTTCAGGCAGCCTAGGGCTTGCCAGCAGGATGGAAGGAAGTATTTCAAAGCAAGTTTATTATCCCCAGTTTCATGAACAAAAAACTATTGTTCACTAATCTAATATCTTTTATTTAAGAAGATAAGATCCCCCATTCTATTTCATTTGTGACCTAATGGCTATTAAAGCTCCTTTGTCTTTTATTTGGATCCAATGTTCTGAAACATGAGTTCAGTGACTATAGAAATGATGAAGAAATGCCAAATGAGAAAGCTAATGTTTATGCATATATTTTGTTTTGTTTGTCTTTGGGGTAGTGGGGGTTGAATCACACACAGCTGTGAGCAGGACTCCCTGGCTCCACTTTCAGGGCTCACTCTTGGCAACGTATGTGGTGCCAAGGATCGAACCTGGATTGGTCGCATGCAAGGCAAGCATTTTACCTGCTGTACTATCGCTCCAGTCCCAAAGATAATTTTTTTAAAATGATACCTATTAATGTAAAGACTATCAGAGAATAAACTACTTGCATTTCTTAGAGGTGATTTTTATTTAAAATCAATCTTAGATATGATTTTTATGAAAGTCTAGCCTATCCTGACAGTGTTAGCATGAATGGACTAAGTTTATCTCCTGAGTAGAAGTAAAAAGCAATTTTGAATACTTTTATGAATATTAAGTAGGTTCTGGAGCCAGACAATCCATTTAGATCCTGACTGTATAATTTAAAGGGACGTAACTTCACTGGTCTATGCCTTGGTTTCTTCATCTATAAAATGAAGGAGATAATGAGAACATCTCCCCAAAAAGGCCACCCAGGGGTTTAATAGAATCATATCCATAAATTTCCTGGCCAGTCCTGCTGTGTATAAAGTCTTATTACTAACAAAGCAAACGCTGCTTTGTTCTGGCAGTACCTCTAGAGTTCACATAGAAAGGCAAGTCCCAGGGAAGGGTCTGGGTGCGGTGTCTCACCTATCACAGAGACGGCGCTGAGGGGGACGATCAGCGAGGCGGAGCAAAGGCGTAGGAGGCGAACACAGCCAGCTCGCCCAGCAGCATCAGGAGCAGCCCCAGCCACCACGTCTTGGTCTTGAAATAGGCTCGATGGTCCTTGGAGCCGGCCAGGCGGATGTGGCAGTACTTCTAGACATTCAAGAGGAGTGCAATTGGATCAGATGTCCTGGAGAGAAAGGCTACGTCTCTCCTCACTTTCAAAATCAAGTTTGGGGAGAGCTTGAGGCTTTTCTGGAGTCTTTACTCAGAGAAGAGGAAAGCAGTAGCTATGTAAATATTAGATTGCTAGTCTAAGACAGCAGTTCTAAAACCAGCAGGAAAGACTTTAAAAAATTCCCTGTTAAACGTGTGGGAGTCAGAGGCTAGGTAAGACAGAAAATGGAACAGTGTGCTAACAATTGTCGAGGGTACTAATACCAACCTAGAACTGAGCATTACATAGAGGCAAAAAGATACACATGACAACCCTTTAATGTATGTTCTGTAATCCATAGTCTGGAAGGGAAGGAAAAGAGAGAGAGAGAGAGAGAGAGAGAGAGAGAGAGAGAGAGAGAGAGAGAGAGAGAGAATAAAGAACCTGCCATGGAGTCGGGCTGGGGAAGGGGGAGGAACCGGGGACGTTGGTGGTGGGAGATGGGCACTGGTGGAGGGATGGGTGCTGGAACACTGTATGACCAAAACCGAAATATGAACTTTTAATTGTATATCTTTGTAATTATAAAAATTTTTTTTTGAAAAAAAACCTTAAAAAAAATTCCCTGTTAGCTTTGAAAAAGTACAGGAATTGGGGCCTTGTCTTCAGAGGGGAGGCATGAGTATGGTCTGTAATGCAATTTAGGAGCAACGTGCAGTTGGGGTGGGAGCCACGGCCTGTGGATCCCCACTTTAGCCTGGCCTCGGGTTCTTCACTCTCTGCAATGCCCCAAGTCCCCATATATCAGCCTGTCAGATCCCTTACACTCCCATCTGTGCTAGCAGCTCTGCTGGGTATTCTTGTGGACTCTGCCCACTCCTGGGTATATCCTTGACCCAGGGATGGCCCATATTTAGGAAATATAAACTGGAAATATAGAAACAGAGGCAGTATTTCTACTGGCTCACCAGTAATACTAGACTTGGTGGGCCACAGTTACCACCTGGGGTGGATCGGGATGGGGAATGCATGGCAGCAGACACTTAAGCAGAGATGAAGACCTGTAGAGAGGAGAAATGGCCCAGACAAGCATTTAAGACACTGTGGGCTGGGGGCGGAGCAACAGTCCAGCCTGTAGGGTACTCCCTCGCATACAGTGGACCTGGGGTTCAACCTCCAGCATCCTTTTTGGTCCCACGGGCACCGCCAGGAGTGATTTCTGTATGCAGAGGCAGGATTAAGCCCTGAGCACCACCAAGTGGGTCCCCTCCCCTAAAATATAAGAGACCACGAGGCTGTAGAAACACCTGTACACATGTGTGTGCAAGGGAGCGGAGCTGGATGACACACCAAAGCACCAGGTGCACAAACATGTTCATATGCCCGTTCCCAGGACCGAAGCAGTTGGCAGGAGCCAGAAGCTGGGCAGCCCGGGTGGACAGGGACCCACTGGAGTACTGCGGGACTCACTTGGCCTGCGGGTGTCAGTGCTTAGGCTGGGGTTCCTAGAAGCAGGCCCTGAGATTTGGAAGCAGGTAGTCATTTGGGAGGTGATTCCAGGAAGAGAGTAAGGAAATGGGAAAAGTGAGACAGGGGTGGCAGAAGAACCGGTAGAGTGTGGCTCAGGCAAATGCGGGCTCCGGGCCAAGCTTCTCAGTCCCACTGGGAGCCTCTGGGAAGCCTCTGAACTCCCCTGAGAGCCATCCCGCTGGGGATCTTCGCATTTATCTACTTACTTGCACGCCCTCTGAAGGCTGCCCCAGGGGCACTGACAAGAACCCCATAGGACCGTGTATGCCAGCTCCCACAGGGGCCCTCCGGAACAGCTCAGACTATCAGCTTGCTCCAAACTAAAGCTGTTTGCAAACCCAGGTGGATCACAAGGCTTTGGGGTGGGGCCTCACAGCAGCTGCTCCATGACACTCCAGAGACTTCTAAGAGCTAGAGAGTGCTGTCATCAGAGCTATTTTTTTAAAAGATTTTTATAGGAACAGTCAGGCAGGAGGGAGAGGAGGAGAGGATATCACCAGGTAAGGAGGAGACTGCAATAATAAATAGCCCAAAGTGAAAAGGCACCATGGTGGGGGTGAGAGTGAAGGCGAAGCATCCAGAGAGATTCTGGAACAACCTGCAGGTACGTCTCAGCCCAGGGATACACGAGGCACATGCCACAGGGAGGTGGCAGCTTGGACAGTGGCTTATCTTATATCTCTGGTCCAGTCTGCTGGTGAAGGAACTCACCTGGAGGTTAAGTGCAATGCTGACCACAAGGTGTCCGAAAATCGCCAGCAGGGCACCAATCAAGTTCTCCTATAAGGAAAGTTCACAGTAGCAGATGTAAGATGGTTCTAAGATATATTTGAAGCCCAACCATTTGTTGGGTTTTGAAACAAAACCAGGAAAAAACAATATCCATCACAGAGCCATACCCTGAACCCTCTGTTGGAATTTTATTATCTGCACTTTATCTGGCTACCTTGCTGGTTTACAAAACACAGCTCTGAGCTGGACATGCCCAGAAAACAGCGCTCTTTGTCCTATGGCTACAATGACCTTATCAGTCTAAATCTACTTTGTTTAATTGTCCAACCTACAATGCCATTCATGCAGAATACAGACAAATGAAAAGAATAATAATACTAAAATAGAAGAGCCACCTGGAATTTTAATAACCAGAGATTATTGCTGAAAATATCTTGGCATTTATAAATGTGTTTTTCTGTCTATAAACTTAGCTATCTAAGGCAATGTTAATTTATAAAAATAACATTTATATCCTATTATATTTAAGCAATTTTAATACCTTCCCTTCTCAGACATTGCAATTAATCATTTTAGAAAAATGTAAAAAACTCATCATTTGAATGTGCCATGTTTCATATCATCACTTCTGTTATTTGGTTCTTGGGTTGGTTCCTCTTTGTAAAACAATACTACAATTGAGTCTCCTACTATATTGAATATCCTCCTTTAGAGACTGAAGATGTAACTTAGTATGCATGAGCATTAAGTTCAATTTCCTGCACTGTCCAAAAAAAAATCACAAAACCTAGTAACTCACTTTCTGTGCATTAATGGAGATTATTCCCTTGATACACTGTCCTTGACAGTTAGGTTAAAGAGTGCTTGCATATGCAAAAGAGCAAGAACAACAAGTGAGGGCATGGATGCGGGGTGAAAGGGACTCTCATCCATTGTTGGTGGAAATGTCAACTGGTACAGCCTTTTTGGAAAACAATATGGACGTTCCTCCAAAGACTAGAAATGGAGCTCCCATTTGACCTGCATTATCACTCCTGGGATTATAACATGGGAGGCCAAAAACACACAAGGGAAACACCAACTACACTTCTATGTTCATAGCAGCACTATTCACAATAGCCAGAATCTGAAAACAACCAGAATGTCCAAGAACAGATGACTGGATAAAGAAACTGTGGTACATCTATACAATGGAATACTATGCAGTTGTCAGGAAAAAGAAGTTATGAAATTTGCCTATAAATGGATGGACATGGAGTCATCATTCTGTGTGGAATTAGCCAGAGGGAAAAGGACAGATATAGAATGACTGCTTTTATTTTGCAAGATAAAAAAACAGCATTATACCAATATCCAAGGCCTTTCATAACATGGATCAGGAGGTCCTGTCAGTGGGTAGAATCTACTGCAAGTGTGTGGGGGTCAGAGTTTAGGCAAGGCAGAGAAAAGAACAGTGTACTAGTAATTGCTGGATATGTTAATGTCAGCCTAGAACTGAGCATTGAGTGTAGGCAAAGGGATATACATGATAACCTCTAAATGTATGTATTGCAAGCCACAATGAGTAAGAGAAAAGAGAAAAAGAGAGAAGAAAAGGGGAAGAGAGAGAGAGAGACAGAGAGAGAGAGAAGAGGCAAAGTGCCTTCCATAGAGGCAGGCTTGGGTATGGGGGAGGGAATCAGGGGACAATGGTTGTGGGAAGTAGGCACTGGTGGAGGGATGGGTCCTGGACACTTTACGACTGAAACACAAACATGAACATTTCTGTAATTGTACATCTCATGGTGGTACAATAAAAAAATTAAAAAATTAAAGAAATAAAAAAGCAAAAAAAAAAGTGCTTGGTTATGCCTCAGCTTAACCCCACTCCCTGTTTCCCTAATACGCCGAAGCGCTTTGGTAGCCAAATATGAACCCTCCCTTCCCATGAAAGGCCTTTCCCAACTGCCCCTTTACTTGAGTGATTCTTCCCACCCAACTGTCCTTCCTTGGGAAATCTTCCCTATCCTAGAGGCCTGGGCCCAAGAGCTCAGAAACCAGCCTTGATTAAGACACAGTTCTTCAATCCATCTGGAAGGGCAGATAAACAGCAAGCAGTAAGGCAGGATGAGTGCTGAGAGCTGCAGAAGCCTTCCTCAAGAAGGGGCAGTGGGGCGGGCGGTAGCACAGCGGGTAGGGCGTTTGCCTTGCATGTGGTAGACCGGGTTCGATCCGGGCATCCCATATGATCCCCACGCCAGAGCCAGGAGTGATTCCTCAGCACAGAGTCAGGAGCAACCCCTGAGCATCGCTGAGTGTGACCCAAAAAAAAAAAAAAAGAAGGGGGCAGTGGCTGTGGGCAGTGGGTTGGGGCAGGGGGGTGTGGGGGCACTGATAGAAACTCTCACATATGTTCTCAGCTTCTCCCTCTGCCAGCTGCAGCCAGGAGCCAGGTTATGGTCCAAGATCTGCTGCTCTGTCATCTTAGACAAGTTCCTTCCCCTAGTCACAAACTAGCTCTGTGCCTGCAACACGTAGATGACCACTCAGGGTTCCTTCAGTCCTGACTTTGACTGTAACATGTAAGTACAGCCCAGATGACCACTCAGGTTCCCTTCAGCCCTGACTCTGTCTGTAACATGTAAGTAGAGCTCCAGATGGCCACTTGGGTTGGGTTCCTTAAGTTCTGACCTCAGCCTCTGGTTAGGGCCAGACTGCCCACAGAAACCAAGTGAATGTTCAAGCTAAATTGGAAACTCACTTTGATTCACTAGAACAGCTCATTAGGGAGTTTATTGGGGGCATCCCAGGGACCAAAGGGAACTAAGTCAGTATACCATCTCCATCTTTTATCTCTTCTGCTTAGTGAGAACAAAGCCGACATTGTGCCCTTTTTTGGTCGGATCATAGGATCACAGGACTAAAAGGGTCACTGGAAACTAATCAGGTTAGAGTTTCTAGAGATGTCCCGGGGTTCCGAGGTTGAATAGTTTTTGGGAAGCCCTGTGCATTAGCCTGCTGCTTGGGGGCCCGCAGTGCTCAGCTGTGTCTCCAACTCGGGCTTTCCAAATTTGATCCTATAACTCTTAGAATCCATCCATTGACATTTTAAGGACAGTTGTGGCTTTCACCTGCTTGACATTTTTTTCTTTTTTGCCTTTTTTGGGTCACACCCGGCAATGCTCAGGGCTAGCCCTGGCTCTGCACTCAGGAATTACTCCTGGCGGTGCTCGGGGACCATATGGGATGCCGGGGATCGAACCCAGGCCGGCAGAGGCCAACCACGTGCAAGGCAAACGCCCTACCCGCTGGGCTATCGCTCCAGCCCCACACCTGCTTGACATTTTAATCCCTTTCTTTTTCTTCTGGGACTAGCACCTGATTTTTCTGTGGAGAATCCCTGATTCGGCGGGGAGAGTCTTGTTGGGGTTGTCATTCAGTGTTATGTCTTCCCCTGGACAGGGATGGGCCTCTGAGTGTGATCTGGTCTAAGGCAGGGAGGCAAGGAAAGAGATGGACGAGACATCCTGATTTTGGGGTGGGAGGCGAGAGCATAGCAGACAGGGCCGTTGCCTTGCACGCCGCCCAGCCAAGCTCATCCCCAGCATCCCATATTGTCCCCTGAGCACCACCGGAGTAATTCCTGAGAGCAGAGCCACAGGTGTAACCCCTGAACATCGCTGGAATGTCACCCCAAAAAAAGTTAAAAAAAAGGGAGGAGGGGACCAGAGCAATAGTACAGCAGGAAGGGTGTTAGCTTTGCATGTGGACAACCAGAGTTAGATCTTCAGCACTGCCAGGAATAATTTCTGAGTACAGAGCCAGAAGCAACCTCTGAGCAATGCTGGGTGTGACCCCAAAAAGCCAAAAAAAAAAAAAAAACATTTGGTTCGTGTACTTCCTGAAGCCTGTAGCTCTAGCTGAGCCTTGGAGTCTGGGGCAGTCCAGTCTTGGCTTGGAAATCAGATCTGTTATTTATCACCATATTTAACACTCTCCTGGTTGTCTCTGACAGGATTAGCTTAGGAAATGTGGTGTTGGGTGATTCTATCATTGGGTTAATGTCATAAAGTGTCATTACACAAAGCTAGATGGTATCGCCTACAACTCGCCCTAGGCAATATTTAAGTACCATGGTCATAAATGGTGGTTTCTGGTTGACCAAAATGTCATTACGTGATGCATGGATAAGAGTCTGTGTGGGGATCCCAGGCTGCAATAGTCCTAAACTGGCTCTTTTTTTTTTTTTTAGGGTCACACCCAGAGCCGCTCAGGGGTTACTCCTGGCTCTTCACTCAGGAATTACTCCTGGCGGTGCTCAGGGGACCATATGGGATGCTGGGGATCGAACCTGGGTCAGCTGCGAGCAAGGCAAATGCCCTACCTGCTGTGCTCTTGCTCCAGCCTCCCCCCCAACTGTACTCTTGCCAGCCTTTGTTATATATTCTTTAAACAACCCTCTTAATATTCCTGGAGCAAGCAGAGGCCCTTGGGCTATATTAGCAGGCGAACAGGGACAAATGGAGATGTTACTGGCACCTGCTTGAGCAAATCAATGAACAACGAAGACAAGTGATACAAGTGAAGTGAAACAACCCATGAAAGTTGGGCCATGCCTGGCGGTGTTCAGGGCTTACTCCTGGCAGGGTTCAGAGAACTGTGTATGTTGCTGGGGCTCAAACCTTGGTCAGCTCTGTGCAAGGCAAACACCCTTCACACTGTGCTGTCGCTCCAGCCCCTCTGCTGCTTCAACTTTAGGCTGAGAAGTAAATCAACTAAATATCAAAAATGCCATAAGAAGCATCTATGATAATAAAGACACTTAAGGAGCATTTAAATAAGTGTATATAGTGGCCATGTACCATCTCCTTTAGGCCACACACAATCCTAATGAAGCAGGTTCTATTTTCAGCATGAGATCTGAGAGGAGTTTATAAGTGAATATATTAAGGTTTTTCCAAGGTGGCGACCGGAGGATGTGAAGCGAGAGTTCTAACCTCCGGCCTCTGACATGTTAGCTACCTCCATGAACTCGGAGGTGTCCTTCAAAGGTAACCCACCTTGTAAATGCTAACATTCCCACAAACCACATAGGCAGTTGGGTTCCTCTAAAAGTAATTTCTACAAGCATATTATCACCATGAATAATAACTGGCTAGAGGCAGACAAGATTAATAATAGCACGATATCATGAATGCCCTTTCATCCCTGCATTTCAAAGTGTTTCCTCCATACTAATTATGCCCCCAACCCTTATGAAGTGCTCATTTTATGAGCAACTAAAGTCAGGCAAAAAATGTACCACGGGGGCTGGAGCGATAGCCCAGCAGGTGGGGCATTTGCCTTACACCCGGCTGACCTGTGCTGGCCCAGGTTCAATCTCCGGCATCCCATATAGTCCCCAGGCGCCGCCAGGAGTAATTCCTGAGTGCAGAGCCAGGAGTAACCCCTGAGCATTTCGGGTGTGACCCAAAAAGCAAAAAAAAAAAAAAGTACCATGGGCCCAGGGGTCACAGTTTGAACTCTTACTTTTTTTGTTGCCCTCAGGGAGCCTCGGCAAAGGGCACTCAGAGTTGAGGAGACAGCCAACAGTCCTCAGAATATTAAGTTCTAAGACCCCAGGATTGAAAATTGTAAAATGAGGGTGTCCGGATCTGAAGGGCAACTTTCACTGCCTGAACCTTGCTGGGAGGTTTCTCCTCTTCTGGCTGAGGAACCAATACTGGAGCTTTCACTGAGTGTTCAGGAGTCCATGCGGTTGGTTAACCCTGAACGTGGGACTAGGCCTTGGGACAGTGACTCTGTCCCTGAAGAGAAGGTAAGACAGTGAGAGTCTCCCACCAGGGGCATGAGGAGAATCTGGTGGCAGTCTCAGACCATTGTCTACACCTGTGGCGTCTTTGGTTTCTGAGTTCTCTCACTTGGGATATCCCTGCAATGTCACATGGGGCCAGAACTTCTGAGGTAATCTTTAGTCCGTCTCAGCTTGTGTCTCAGCTTCCCTGGGCTGAAGTCCACGGAGGCAGAAGGTATAGACCATGCCCATTTTGAAGGAAAATGCTTTGTAGAGTATCTCAGTTACCGTAAAGAGAAACTTCATCAAATTCACAGAGTGAACAAATGGCAGGGCCAAACCCGAACACAGGAATCCCCAACATTTTGACACTCAAATAGTTTATGGGTGAGTAAGGAGTAATGAGGCCTTCCACCTATCAAGAGCTTAATATTAAGGATGTGTTTTCCCCAAATCAGACACTAATTATTACAAACACTATACACTGATGTAATAGTATACCTGAACTTTGAGTCACTGTAGTCCCAGTGCAAAATTCTCTGGAGAGTGTCACTGGCAAGGGAAAAGGTTGTGGGCAGCAGGATTTTAGTCTCAACTACTTCTAGGCATGGTTTCAACAAACCCATATATCAAAGGGAAAGGGAGCAAACCCAGATCTCAGAAGGAGAGGGGAGCAAACACAAGAGTCATTTCTCTCTGCTTCAACTTCCTGTATGGATTCTGATGACCAGCAGACCTGGGCTGGGATGCTGTCTCTGGTACTTATTTCTGTGTGGCTTCACAGCAATTATCTGAACTCTCTGAATCTCAGTATCCCCTTTGAAAAATGGGGAACCACATTTTGGGGACAAGTCTCATAGAATTGTTATGCATATTGTATGAAAGGAGACACATGTTGAAACATCATCAAGCATGTAATAAATAAAGCAATTCTGTTCCTATTGTTATTTTTGATTTAATATATTTATTATTGAATAATGATTTTTTGAATAATGATGGTAGAGAATAAAAACCATGATGGAAAAATATGCAGTTGCATAAACACCCCCCCCAGTGCCCCCCCACCCCGAACCCCCCACCACCCCCCCCCCACTCCATGGGCGCCGCCATCCACATGACTCCCCTCACTCCACAGCCGCCAGCCCACGCGCGCGCCGGCTCAATAAAGTTTTATAAGCCCCCTATTTAGATCATTCTCTGACCTATAATAACTCTTTATTTCTCCAGCGCCTTCTCTACATTGACAGGACATATTGGATATTACTGTGCCGCTCTGAGAAAAGATACGGAAGATCTGTCCGATAAAATACATAAATTGGAATTAACAGAATTTTAACCCTATTGTTATTTTTATAATTATCATTATATAAAAATAATTCTAAGGATACTTCTGACTCTGATATTCTCTGATCTCAAGAATTGATCAGCTACAACCAACAGGAAAGAAATGATTCCCAGAAAAGCAGACAAAGGTCATGGAGGCTGAAAACCTTGCTTGGATGTTGATGTCCAAGAAAAACTTCAGTTTGAGTTTCTTGTTCCAAGATCAGCTTAACATCTGCCAACCGTAGCCAAAGCAACACGCCAGATAGCACTTACACTTAAATGGACTCCGACAATCCTTTGGTCTAAAACTACAAATGGGTCAATGTAAACTGCAGCCTGGCTTGCTCCATGGAATGCCCACATGCAGATGTAAGGCACACAGCAGTCCTGGCTAACCAGGTTCTGCTATGCTGTTGGCTCTTAAGTTCCGGATGTTGCTCCTCTCCAGCATGCGAGGCATTGCCTTCTCTTTCCAACACTGAATAACCACTGTCAAAGGGAGAAGGGGCTCTTATAGTACCCGGCACAAGGTAGGCAGCAGGGAGTGCTGAGTGAAACCAATGGCACAAGGCACATACTTGATTCAAATCCCAGCTTCTCTACCTATCAGGTGCGTGGTCCTGAGCAAGTTAATTAACTTTTTCTGTACCAGTTTCCTCACATGTAAAATGATGCCAACTCTGTGGGGGTTTTTGTGAGGACTAGCACAGTCTGTGTCACACAGTAAACGCTCGACAAACATCAGTTACTATTTTGATGAAAATGACTGTACAGTAATTGTGAGTTGGCTGTGAAAGTGGACATAAAGGGAACCTATATTTTTCCGGCCAGAAAGCCTAAAAAGGCTTCCTGGAAAAATGTGATACTTGAACTAGCGCTATAAGGATGGGGGTAGGATTTCCTACTGGCAAAAACAGAGGATGATGCAGGCAGCTTCAGTTTATTCATCTGTGAATTCAGGCCGTCCTCATAACCTCACAATAGAATGGATTTGAAATGGGCCTGCAGAAGAACTCTATGACTCACTCCCATGGTACAATGCTATAAAGCGATCAAGTTGGGATATGAAGCCCTGGTCCCTCCAACTCCAAAGCTATGTCCTTCACCCCGCTGTACCCTCTGATTTTATCCTGGACCTGCACCAACTCTCTCTTGGACTGCAAGCTCCTTGCAGGAAGATGCATCTCCATTACCTACAAAGCTCCTGTCCTTAGGAGCATAGGCAAGAAATAGAGGAGGTGCTTAACTTAAAACATCAATTTGCGGGCGGAGCGATAGCCCAGAGGGTGGGGCGTTTGCCTTGCACGTGACCGGCCCGTGACCGGCCCATGCTGGCCCGGGTTTGATCCCAGCATCCCATATGGTCCCCAAGCACTGCCAGGAGTAATTCCCTGAGTGCAGAGCCAGGAGAAACCCCTGAGCATTGCCGGGAGTGACCCCCCAAAAAAAAAAAAAAAAAACATCAATTTGCCAATCAGAAGAAACTGAAGCCTGGCTCTTTCAGGCCGAGACAAAGCCTCCAGTGTCAGGAAGCCAGTTTCAGGCTGCCTCCCTGGTTAGATCAGCCTGTTGGTCTCTCTTTCACAGACCATCTTTCCAAACCACTAGAATCTATTCTTGCTGGGAATGACAAAGGGTGGGGGCTTCAGCTCAAGGCAATTTGCTTATTGCTAACATTATCCCATCAACCAGGCAGAACTCAAGGCATCACTTGTATCACTTGTCTTCCCATTCATCATCGATTTGCTCAGGCGGGCACCAGTAACATCTCCATATGACCTGTGTCATGCTAGTAGAGCCCAAGGATACCTGCTTGCTCCAGGAACATAAAGAGCCTCAAACCATTCCATCAGGTCATGGGAATGAGGTCTATAATTGTTACTGGTAAAATATGATTTGGGGGCACCTTACCCTGCCCACACAAATCCTTCCTCTCTGCGATGCCCACAGTGATAAAATCCTGTTTTCTGGGTGACTCCATATCCACTGATAGGACCAACCATATACCTGACCAATCAAATTTTCTCTCTTTTGAGGGGCTAGAGACATAGTATAGTGGGTAGGGAGTTTGCCTTGCATGCAGCCGGCGTAGGTTCAATTCCCTGCATCCCACTGGATCCCCGAGCATGGCCAGGAGTAATTCCTTAGTGCAGAGCCAGGAGTAACCCCTGAGCACTGCTGGGGATGGCCCTAAACCAAACAAACATTTCCCCCTCTTTTTGAAAGCAAGAATATGAGTTTCAGTACCTTCCAAGCACCATTACACTTCCTACACCTGGGTTCCAAGAACTTCCTTGGAGCCTTACAATAGTGTTATTATAGAATTCAGCTTTTCTGAAATGGCATTTAGTCGCTGCAGTCAAAGTATGCTCTAAAAAAGTTCAAGGAGAAAGGAGACAGCTTCCACCTAGGAGCCCCCTGCTCCTGATCCAGGCAGACTAACTATACCTTCCTCTGCTCTGTGCACTTTGTTCTGTTCCTCTCTATAAACAGGCTTTTATGAGCCAAGCACCTCCTGCACGCCTGGCACAGGAAGGCCCCTGTTTCATTGCTCCACATAACCACAGCAGGAAGGCGGTATTACTACCACGAATCCACTCATAACCAGCTCCAAAGGCTGAAGGCCTCCAGGTCATAGCTAGGAAGGGGAAGGGAGGGGAACTGCACCAAGGTCGTCTTCCCTGTTTCCCCACTCAGTACTTCCCTCAGCTTGGACTCCGTGATAACACGCCTGATGGCACCACAACTCCTTAGCTCTTTGGTGAGTGTCACCATGACTTTTTATTTTTTGCTCTGGCACCGGAGATATTTCTTCAGTAAGTCATGGAATTGAGTTTGCCATTAAAATAACAACTTTTAGACTTTGTTGGTGGTGATGAACTGTGTACATATCAAAACAGTAAGCACTGACGCTTGTAAACATGTGACCCAAATTACAA
>JAJIBD010008201.1:0-88694 GCA_021461705.1 Cryptotis parvus
CATTAGTGCTCAGGAGGGAGCACAGAAACCAGAAATTGAACTCATGTCCATGCATATGCTATTCGTATGCCCCTGACCACTGAGCTGTCTCCCCCAGCCCCTATTTCTGCATTAAAAAGTGTTTTTGCCTTGCACATGTTTAATCATTGATTGGTCTTCAGCACTGTATATGGTCCCATGAGCATCATCAAGAATTATTCCTGAGTCCAAGCCAGGAATTAGCTCTGAGTACTGCAGGGTCTGGCCCTAAAAACCAAAAATGCTGAATAAACAGTGTATCATTTTACCTCAAACCAGTATTGATATCATAACTTGAGATAATTTTTATAATCTTTAGGGAATTAGGTCATGACAGAAATCAAAGATCTCTACCATAATTAATCTCTACCATAATTTATCTCTACCATAATTTCAGAAATTGATAAATAAAAACAGAAAAATATACAAGCAATCCTTTTAGATGCTCGTCTATACCTAAAAAATATAATGAGTATCAAAATTGAGAGACAGAATTCCAACCTTAGGACTTAATACTTTAAAAAATAATGTCTTCAAATAACTACATCAGCATTAGACAAGGACGTAATATTTTACTACAGTTATAGCTCTCTGTGGGAGCCATATTTTACTAGTAATATTTTACTACAATTATAGCAGAGAAGGTACATTCTTGCATGAAGTCAACTGGGTCCCACCCACGGTGCTATGTAAGCAGATAACCCTAGTACCAGTGCGAATGATCCGTGAGCACTGAACCAGAACTAAGCCCTGAACACTTATGGCTGTTTCAGCCTTCTCTACACACACACACACACACACACACACACAATACACACACACACACACACACACATATATATATATATATATATATATATATAAATAAGATAAAATGCACTGTGCTGGGGGGAAGATAAGAAGAAAAAATATCCAAGAGAGGTAAAGATTGGGTTGTGATAGTGTGGAAAAAAGAGAGCACTCCGCCTCTTTTCCTAAATACAACACATTTACAGAAACAAAATAACTTTTAAACACAACTAAAAATAGTACAAGAGTGTCTTTATAGTGAAGAATAGTCCTGTTGAAAAGGGTACAAGAGGCAATCAGGATGCAACTGGAAATATTAACTTCTTTGTAATGGTTATGGGGAATATCACAAACAGAACTTCAGCAAATATATTATACCATATCCAAGACCAGGCAAAACATGGATTAGGAGGTCTTGACAGTAGGTGGAATGAACCACAAGTGTGTGGGAGTCATAGGTTAGGTAAGACAGAGAAGTGAACAGTGTGCTAATAATCCTTAAAAATGATAATACTAGCCTAGAACTGAGCAATGAATGTAGGCAAAGATATATGCATGATTACCTCTAAATGTATGTATTGCAAATCACAATGTGTAAAAGAGAAGGAAAAGAGAGAAAGAGAGAGAGAGAGGGAGGGAGAAAGAGAAAAAGAGATAAAGAACACCCCATAGAGGCAGGCTGGGGGAGGGGGGAGGAAATTGGGGACATTGGTGATGGGAAATGGGCACTGGTGGAGGGATGGGTGCTGGAATACTGTATGACTGACCCCAAACATGAACATCTTTGTAATAGCATATCTCACGGTTAAAAGTTTTATGCTCATAGAAATATTGTACCAAAGTATGAAATCAACCTAAATGCCTATTAATAGATGACTAAGAAGCTGTGGAATATATATAGGTAATTGAATAGCATGCTGCCATTAAAATAATGGAATCATGCTTAGGAAGGAAATAGATAAATTACAAGATGATTATGCTAAGTGAAATAAGTAAGGATATAAAGGACATTTGCTTATGTTTAATTCATATGTAGAACATAAAGAAATGAAATGAAAAAAGTCACAAAACTCTTAGACCCATTGAAAACTATGACCAGAGTAAAGGAGGATAATTGGAAGAATGAACCAAGGGGTATTTTGTTGGTGGGATGGCAGTGCGACTTTGTGGTGTGAGTAGAGACAAGTGATTTTTGTTTGTACGCTGAGACCATACCCAGCCTCTCTCTGAGCTTAGTCTTGGCTCTGTGCTCAAGGATCACTTCTGGTAGTGCTCAGGGGACCATATACAGTGATAGGTATTGAATTCAAATTAGTCATGTGCAAGGCACCTTACCCTATATACTATCTTTCAGTCCTTGAGTGCTGACATTTATAGACAGAGAGATTTTTGATGATAAATTCCTTAAAATTGCATAATATTGTAAGCCAAGGATAAGTGAGCAATAGCATAAAAAATTGAAAAGTTCAAGAGAACAAATAACTAGGGCAAAGTTAGTCATTTTACCTTCATTGACAACAGAAACCCAATCCTTAACCATCAAGAAAGAGATGTCTAGCTAAACAAATAGAAATAAATATGGACAGTCAAATTAAGTAAGAATGGAGAATTATTCCCCAAATACAAAATTCAAATTTAAGCAAAGATAATGAAACACAAAACTTTTTAATGAAAAAATTTAAATTATTAATCATAAATGTACTCAGCAAACTTGTAAAAATGGATGAACAAAGATAAACTCTTTTTTTTTCCCAAGACTACAACATTTATATGGAAAAACATGAAAACATTTCTAGCAGAAGCTGCAGTTCTGAAGAATGTAATAACTGAACTATAAAGTCTTAGAGAGAGAATAAACAGCAAGCTAGATGAAATAGTAGTTAGAAATAGCCATTTAGAGATGTAGTAGAGAAATTGCATAAACAATGTACAAAAGAGTAAGAGTTCAATGATAGGACCTGGAACTATGGTTCTCTTTGGTCTTAGTGATGCTGAGGGACACCAGGGCCACCTTGGCTGTTTGTGGGCATTCCATCCTCTACCTATGCTTGGGAAGTCATGCAGCTCAAGGGATAAAACTATTCAGGACATGTACTCCAACGCTTTGAACTAGCTTACACTAGATCATTTTAAACAAGGAAACATGTTATTGATAGTTGATTTTTGGTAATATTCATGATATGTACATGATAGGTATATAGTTATAACACAGTATTCTAAAATTTATGTAATGTTATAAGTCAGCATTACCTCAATAAATCTTATTTTTTCCAATTTGAGCATTAAGAACAAATGTTTGAGAAAGATCTTAAAATAGTTTCAAAAGAAGAGAAATATAGATTATTCTTCACTGAGATTGAGTCATGGATTCAGACATAACTTCTGTATTTTAGTCTAGCCTGAGGACATTGGTAAAACCAGTGCCTGCCAGTTTGTATTCTTTGCTTTTTGTTGTTGTTGTTTGTTTGAGTAGCTTACCCTGAAGTACATTACCCTAAGAATGTACTCCTGGCTTTACACTCAGAAATCACTTCCAGCAGACTTTGGACGATGTGTAGTGTAGGACATCAAATCCAGGTCGACTTTGTGCAAGGAAAGTACCCTACCTACTATATCTCTGGTCCCTGCCTGTTTGGCGTTTGAGAACCTCTGTGGTCTGAGTCTGAGAGCAGGAAGGGGAAGATACCAAGTGCAATTGTGTGAAGTCAAGGAGAACAAAGGAGGGCAAGGTAATAATGGCAAGTAGAGCAGAGTAAAAAGCTAATTAAAACTTAATTGTTTAAAGAAACTTTCTACTAATTTGCACTAAATTTTAATCAATTCTAACAACTTATTCTGCTCAAATATTGTTTAATTTGAAAGTCTATGTAACAAATTGCATGAGCTTTACTTATCCCTTAACATACCATTTTTTTTCTTTTTGGGTCACACCTGGCAATGCTCAGGGGTTATTCCTAGCTCTGCACTAAGGAATTACTCCTGGAGGTGCTCAGGGAACCATATGGGATGCCGGGGATAGAACTCAGGTCATCCGCATACAAGACAAACACCTTTCCCACTGGACTATCGCCCCGGCCCCTTAACATACCAATTTACTCGAAATTTTTATAGGTATATATGCTAATTGGGTCTCTTACCTCCTCCCTGCCACCATCCACCAATAAAAGCTTATGATGTACAACATATTTTTATATTCTTTTTGGGAAATCTTACATTCTTATAAGCAATTCTGTTTTAAAAACATTTGTTTCTCAAAAACAAGCACTATATATGATTTTGGTTTGCTAGAAGAATGACAATGTTTGGACTAGCTTTGTGTTGCTATTGTAATTAGTCTCTTGCCATTTAATTTCTGTAAGAATTTACAGCAGCACTATTTGCAGTAGCTATGATCTAAGCAGAACCCAGGTTATCAGTAATCAATGAATGAATAAAAATGTTGTGGTCTATCACAATACTCAGCTATAAGAAAAGATGAAAGTTTGCAGTATGTTGCAGATTGGATGGAACTGTAAGGTACATGCTGATAAAAGGAAATCAAGAAAAGGACAAATTTTAAATATTCTAGCTTATGTGAAGAGTATAAAGACAAACATAATCAAGGAATAAACAATAGGAATGATAACAGAATCTGTAGAACTTAGTTGTTAAGCTAGAAGTGAGAGGACAAAGGGGTGTTGGCTTTCTGATGGAAAATGTGGAGCAGTGAGAATGTATTCATGAAACATTAATAGTAAGAATTTTGTAAATCCTGCTGCCTTTAGAAAAAAAAAATTTCGGTTTTCTAGACTAAAAATATTCCTAAGTGTACAACTATTGACTGGTCAATGGAACGATAGAAGTCAATGTTGGAAGCTTGCCACAAGTGTTTTTGTGTGTGTGTGTGTGTGTGTGTGTAGAGGTTTAGTTAGGATAGAGAAGGAAACAGTATGACAAAAATAGTTAAAAATGATCACTCTGGACAAGAACAAAGTAATGAAGAATGTAAAGTAATATGCATGATAACCTTTTTAGTATCTGTATTGTAAACCATAATTCTCTCCAAAAGGAGAGAAAGAGAGAAAGAGAGAGAAGAAGAAGAAGAAGAGGAGAGAGAAAGTACCTGTCATATAGGCAGGTTGTGTGGAGGGGTACTTTATTCTGGCCTGTATTGGTGGTATGAAATGTACACTGGGTAAAGGGATGAGTGTTGGAACATTATGACTGAAACCCATCATGAATAACCTTGTAACTATGCATCTCACTGTGATTCAGTTCACTTGATCACTTTACATCCCGTTATTCATTCATTTGTTCAAGCGGGCACCAGTAACATTTCCATTTGACCCTGTCACAAGCCACGTGCCAGTGTAGCCCAATGGCATCTGCTTGCTTCAGGAATATGAAGCAATTCAGTTAAAAACATATAGTGATATATATATATATATATATATATATCTCACTTGGATCACTATGTGATCCTGTTGATCATGGATTTGTTCTAGTAGGCACCTGTATTACTTGTCTCCCTGTTGATCCTGGATTTGCTCTAGCAGGCACCAGTAACATCTCCATATGTCCTGACATGAGCTAGTGTAGCCCAAGGGCATTTGCTTGGTCCAGGAACATAAAGAGCCTCAAACCATTTATTCAGGTCATGGGAATGAGGTCTATATTTGTTGCTATTTTTGACATATTAAATACGACACAGGTAGTGTGCCAGGCTCTGCCGTGCGGGTGGTATACTCTCATTAGCAGGCTCTCATCTTGTGCATTCTACGGATGAACTGCTCGGCTGCAAAGTGGCTGCACACAAAGGGAAGAGATCAATTTTTCTCTTGGGTGGAGCTCTGATGAGCTGTAGAGTCTGAATGTTGAAAAATTACTGCCCTCATGGTTTGGAGGTTCCTCTGACTTCATTTCAGGCTCTATTGGGATGGCCGGCCAGTGCAGGAGCCTGTCTTCCCTTCCGGGCACTTTTGATCAGCTGAGCACAGGGAGAGTCAGTAGCAGCTCAGCCCCATGTATCTGAGTCTCTGGATCAGGCATACCTGGACATAAAATAGTCTTTCACTGTAGGGTGGGACTCTGATGAGCAGGGCTTGAGATCAGCTTTTCTTTTATAAAAAGAAATCATCCTAATATTAACAAGGTACCACTTCCATTAAGGTGAGTAAAGCTATTGCTTTTGTTTTCTTGTACCACACCCTGCAGTGGGAATGGGGTAGCTAGGGGTTGCTACTTGGGGTTCTCAGGTGGTGATGTACCTTATATTCAGGCATCTGTATATCCCTGGTCTTAGAGACACTGTATTTGGGGAGTTGTGGGCAAGATGTGGCCGTATAGCAACAAGTGCCAGAGCTGATGGAGGGACGGAAGCTCTCAGCAATCTGAGCAGTTGATGGCGCCGCAAAATTTCTTATTGAATGAATGTGGATTCCCCTGAAAATCCTGGCTCAGGGAGCACTATTTAATGAAACCAGCCGGTCACCCACCGTGAACCACTGGCCTGGAATGCATTGTGTAAGGATGGTGGAAACTTGACTTCCCAGCTGACAGAGCCCCCCACAACTCTACACAACTGTTGCACTGTGGGTGGCAACAGAATTTTAATGTGTCTGAATAGGGCTCATTGGGTCCAATATAGTACCACTGCAGAACACATTTATTGAGGTCAGGGAACTGGGTAGGAGCTGAGGAGGAGTTCTGGGTTCCCACAAGTGGGCCCTGGCAGTCTCTCACTGTCATTTCATCCCCAGACTAGCCTGTACCACCAGCAGCCAACTATGGAAGAAAAATTACCTGAGAGCCACTGTCTGGACACCCATGATGGGGCATGTGACCCCTGGCTAGTCTCTGCTTAACTGATGGCTCCAGCTCACCCAGAATGCCCAACTGGGTCTCAGGGGGTACAATGCCACCAAAAGATCAACCAGAACTGGCGGGGCAGGTGCACCAGCAGACTGAGGCTTCCTGAAACCCCCAAATCTGCTGTGTCTCTGGACAAACTCCAACAACTCAAGACCAGGTTTCTGGAGAAATTAAAACACCCAAAGTTAGGTATGTGAGAACCACGTCCACAAACCATCTCCCCGCTCAGCTGTGTAAGCTCACTGATGGGCTATGCCTCAGAGACCCATCTATAAACTTCTAAGATCAGAAGCCACACAAAAAAAAGAAGCTCATTCACTGACCATGATCCAGAAACTCATTCATTTTGAGAGAGATCAACATGATTCATCGATGCTTTCAGACCCTGCCGAATGCTGTCATCCAGATACCCCACTCTGGGTGGTCTACCCAAACTTAGTCCCAAGAGCTGAAAACTTTCTACATTCCACATTGCTACCATGCTCCTAGCCAGACACCATGTCTCACAATGAGACTCATCGAGAAAGTAATTTCTTGGAAAACTCAAGTATGCAGTGTCTTGATGGAGCATGTGACCCTGGCTAGTCTCTGCTTAACTGATGGCTCCAGCTCACCCAGAATGCCCAACTGGGTCTCAGGGGGTACAATGCCACCAAAAGATCAACCAGGACTGGCGGGGCAAGTGCATCAGCAGACTTTCAGATCCTGCTGATCTCCCTGCACTTCTGAAGCTGTGGCAGTCACATACACACCCCAAAAGCCACCAAGTTGAAAATTCAGCTCCAAAAGTATCACCTCATTAAAAATTTTGAGCATCCTGTAGCTTACCGTCACAACACTGATGAACAAGGATAGCACACCAGATTGGAAAGGGTATTATGTAGAAGGCATCCAATCTCAATTAATAAAAGTTCAATGCAGAAAGCTTAACTGTTGGATGACAGACCTAGCTAGCTTGGGAGCTATGCCGTTTTATCAACTCACAGCTTAATCTACTTACATGTTCTTAAATAGGGTTCATACTATAGAGATTTCTCTTCTATGTAAACACTGATGGAAGGTGTGGCAGTTACAGAAGTCACCTTGACTCTGAATGAGTCAATTCTGAATTATTATTATCATGCATCTACTAAGACTTCTATGTTATCTAGATTGGGCACAGCTCCTCTTTGTACCCACTGCACCCAGCGTGGGACAGTTAGAATTTACCAGGAGACTGCCACCCTGGCTATGTTGAGAATATCATTTAAGGAAGGATCATACTAGCTTGCCCTCAAGCAGGTGATTGTGACCCTACCAGTATATGGAGAACAAGATACTCAGAATCACCCTGATGCAGATAATAAATAAGAAGGACCTTGCAGGTACCATCTAGATTACATGAAGCCCATGAAATTAAGATGTATTACTTTATACTAGACCCTCTCCTCTCTCTAAATTTTTTCATAAGAGGTAATCTCAGAAAAAAGGATTAGTGCTTGGTGTAGTCCTTTGTTTAGACCTATAGTAGGGTGTGGCACACCCTTCTATACTCTACTATATAGAAGCTTTTGAGTTAATCTTTATCAACAGGACCTTCCCTGTCAACACCTAGGATTACTTTGGTATATCAAAGGGGACTGACATGAGTGCTGCTCTCTTGGTGCTCTCTTTGGTGGGACTCCTTTCTTGTAGGACTCTTTGGTGGAACTCCTTTCTGGTGTGACCCTCTTTGGTAGGACTCCTCTCTGGTGGGATCCTCAGTGGGATCCTCTTTGGTGGAAGACTTGGGCCTTATGTATGGTCTAAGTTCTGATCAGAGATAGAGTTCTTTCATTACATTGGATTGCAGTGGTAGAGCTTTACCTACTATTAAAAGCCTTTTTGGAACTGCGCTGGACTTGTGAGTTTTCATCCATTCTCCAGCGGCCTTAGAGATAGAAGAGAACTTCTGTCCTGATACAGTTGGGGACCCCAGCAGCTCCCGGCACTTAACCTCTAACATTTTAGTTATCTCTGATACAAAGGCTTAATAGCTCCATGGTGAGATACACAATTTCAACTTATTTATTCTGAAAAAAAAATTTTTTATCATTCTTGTACCAAATTATAACAAGTAGCATAATATAAATCATGGAGGGCCTGCTATGGTGGCAGGTTTAAGGGGTAGGTGGGAAAATTGGAGATACTTGTAGTGGAAAAGTGCAATGGTGGTAGGATTGGTGATGGTATATTGTGTCTGTAGCTAATTGTCACAAAAACTTGTAATCATGTTGCTTATATAAGGTATAACAGGAAAATAAAAAGATAATTACATTGGGGGAGGGGCAGGTTCATCCCCAGAGTGGTTCAGGACTTAGTCACTCCTGATTCTATGCTTAGAGGCCCAGTGATATTTGGGGAACCATACATGGTGCTGAGCATCAAGTGGAGTTAGTCTTGTGCAAGGTGAACATTTACTCCCTTTTGCTTTTTATCCAACTCAAGATATCTTTTGAATTTTAATATTTTCCCTTGTCATATTATATTGTTCTAGGACAAAGTGTTCATGCAAGGATGTAGTTTTAGCTCAAAATATTAGTTTTGTCCAGACTGTTCTGTGCTTTATATAGAGAGCCCTGATAAGAACAGAAAACAGGAATAAGAATTTGAGAGAATTAAATTATGATTGTTAAAACTAAGGAAGCTTTCTTTATCTCAACTTGTTATTTATAATTAATCTGATTTTCTTTTTATGTAGACTATGAAAATATCAAGTTATATTGTTCTAGGCACTGATTCCATGCATACCAGCCGTGGAATAAGAATTCCATTAGGAAATACAGTATAATCTAGAGACTGTTAGAAAATCATGGCAGCAATAAACAAAGATTGCACCATGATATGTTGAAACATACCACATAATTTTATACTGAATTATCTAAAATGTTAAAACAGACAGAAGAAACTTTTACTTCCATAGAGCGTATAAATATTTTAGAAGTGAATATATCATTAGTTGCATAATGTTGTGTAGTGAGAGAAAAGAATGATCCCTGTTCAAGGCTAATTGATTGTCAGTTAACAGTCTTGAAAGAACTGTAGAATACCACAGGGTCCCCACCTTCTTGCTACATATTACAGAGTACATCCTAAGTTTCATGGAATGAAGAACTTTGCAAGATCAATCAATAGAGATAATGTCATTAAAAAGCTAACTAAATTGCATTATGATTTGTTGAACTGCATTAACTTACTTTATCTAATTAAACATTATTATGAATGACGGAGGAGAAAGAAGACTGTGAAACTATCAGAGGAGTCTGTGATGTGAGAAATAGGGCAGAAGTTTGGGGAAAGGATGCATTTCACCCAGGTCATGAATACAAATGTTCTGGCAATTACAAAACTAGGGAATTTATAGATACAAAAAAACTAGAGAAAGAAAGAGAAATGAGTGCTATTTAGAAAAGGAAGATGGTTACTGAAGAATTACGTGTTAAGAGCTGAAGTAGATACCAATCTGTAGGCATGATTAAAAATGGTAGTGAATCTAACCAGGCAATCACAGTTTGGCATCCCAGGGCAGGATATAAATATTTAATAAGCCCTTTGTTAGGACCTTAAGCAGAAGGAAGAATAAAAAGAAAATCTAGGTCACCTTACTAGAAAGAAAGAAGTTGCTTTAAAATACACACACACATATACACACACACATACACACACACACCTCAATTTCTTTGAAAATTTATGGGTGAAGAGGTTATCTAGAAGCTAAGGTTAATCTGTGGAAAGCAGTAGTTATAAAATGCATTATATTGAAGTAATAACGTATTTCTTACCCTAAGAGCTCTGAGGAAATGGACTATTGGATATTGGCCTACCTAAATGATCTGATTTCAAGGTGATTTTAGAATAAAGAAAAATTGAAGGAGACCAATAAGAAGCTAACCCTAGGCTATTGATTCACAGGGTGCTTGCTCTGTGCAAAGAATATTTATGATCTCAGATTGAATATAATCTCCAAGTCTCCCCCAAACATTCCCACCTTTTCCTTACAACCAGCAATTCATGAAAGGAAGCATTGGGGTTTTTTTTTAATAGCCAGAAGCAAAGATTGATTTATTGTTATCTTAATGACAACTCCTAAAATGGAAAAACTTTGAAATAGACGTTCTAGAAAATATAGCTTAGGTTGTCAACCTGTTATTATTTTTTTATTTTTTAAATGTAACCAGCACCATGATTTTAACTTTAAAGCTTTTAATAATGTAGTTTCAGGTAATTCCAAATCCACACTCTGGTGTCAGTATCTCTCCACCATCATTCATGTTATAAATATTCTGTTAAATATCTCAATTATTAAATGTAGGTGATCATGCTATGAAATATTTGAACAAAGTTTTACCCTGCAGTGTAAGGGACAAGGCTTCCCAGTAAATAAGACACACGTTTCTAAATACAGTAAAATTCACAAAATTAGATGTGGAATCCTTTTGTTATAAGGAATAACCATATTAATAATAATTTATATCATAGTCAACCACTATACTTGTATAATTCCTTAAATGGCTTTAAATTCATTCAAAATATATGAAAAACCATATTTTCAATTTTTTGAATTTATGAATAGAACTTTGTTTTGTTTTAGAGTCACACCAAGCTGTTGTCCTTGCTTATTTCTGGGTCTGAGATTCAGGATCACTCCTGTTGGAGCTCAGGGAAACATATGGGATGACAGAGATAAAATCTACATACACTGGGTGAAAGACAGGTGTCTTTTCTGTTATACTAACTCTCCAAGTCTCTAAATCAATATTGAAGTTAATTTAAAATATATCAATAGATAATTTTAATACTCTCAAAAATATATAATAAAGGTACAATGATGATACACTGTAACTCACAAATGAACAGTTAAGAAATTTAATTTGTGAGGCCAGAGCAATAGTCCAGCAGATAGGGCATTTGCCTTGCATGTGGCTGGCCCATGCCAGCCCGGGTTCGATCCCTGGCATCCCATATAGTCCCTGAGCACCGCCAGGAGTAATTCCTGTTGCAGAGCCAGGAGAAACCCCTGAGCATTGCCGGGTGTGACCCAAAAAAGTAAAATAAAATTAATTTGTGAGCTGAGCTGATAGCTCCCATCTAACCTCTATATTCTATACATATGTAGGTCACTGGTAGATCATTTGCTTGTGTAAGTCCCTGCTGTGGTCCCCAACACCACAAAAACAAAAGATTTTCAGTTGATGCCATACAGTAAAAAAAGAGTGAAATGCTTATATATATATAATATATATAATATATATACCACTGATAAATATTATATATATATACATATAAAACACTGATTTGAAGTCTAGAGTTTTTTGTAGTTCCTTCTAATGATGGAAGATAAATTAGGGCCACTCCATTTGATGTGCTGGGTGTACCAGGGCCAATTCTAGGATTCTAGGCCAATCAGACTGGTGGTTCAACCAGAATGCAGTGTCTATCAAGTCCCTTAATGATAAAGTTTACTGGTACCACAACCACTGTGCTTGCAGAGCAATGCTGGGGAAACTGGGAGGCTATATCCTGAGGATTGAACATGCATTGGTTCATTTAAGTCAGGTACCTGGAACCGTTTTATTACCCTAGCCTCTTATATAGACAACTGAATTCTGTTACAATGAAGTTTGAAAAGTAAGTGGAAGGAAAGAATAATATGAAAAACCACCCATGGCATCTTCAATATTCTGTTATAAATTTCATCAGGAAAAGACTAAAGCAAATTCATTTTCCATCTGTATTTATAACTTTGGTGTATATGAAAATAATTGGTTAGATTCGATTTTTTTTTTTTTTTTTGCTTTTTGGGTCATACTCAGCAATGCTCAGGGGTTATTCCTGCTCGCAGCCATGTCCGCTGACATGGAGGTGGAGAAATGGGAGGAGGAGCCCAAATCCCCGCCTCCAAGTCCTGCCAGCGTGCCCCTCCACCCTCCACGTGTGAGCGAACTCTTGGAGCTATTTTGGACTCAGCCAGGGGCTGACCGAACCATTTACCATCCTCTGGAACTCCATGGGGAGCTTCCACATGGGGCCAAGTGGCGCAGCTCTGGGTCTGGAGTTCTCCCTTCAGGGTTGCTGGCTGCAAGACACTCCAGGCCCTCAGCTGTGCTGGCATGACCGCTCTGTGGCCATGTGACAGTCTTAGATAATACTGGAAGTTGGGACCAGGTCCTTCCCAGGATCTTTCACATTTATACTCTGTATACAGTTCTAGGCAGGTTCTAGCCATGACTCATTATCCCATTGAGCCTAGCAAGAAGCCAGAGGAACCCCCACACCATGAGGGAAGTCATTCTCAACATCCGGACTCCATAGCTAGTCAGAGCTCCACCCAAGAGAAAAGCTGATCTCTCCCCGTTGAGATTCATCAGTAAATGCATGAGACAAGAGCCTACTACTGAGAGTTTACCACCTACATGGCAGAGCCTGGCAAGCTACCTGAGTCGTATTTGATATGCCAAAACCAGTAACAATTATAGTCCTCATTCCCATAACCTGAAAGAATGGTTTGAGGTTCTTCACATTCCTGGAGAGAGCAGGTGCCCTTGGGCTACACTTGCTTGCAACAGGACATATGAAGATGTTGCTGGTGCCTGCTCGAGCAAATTGATGAACAACGGGAAGACAGTAATACAAGTGACAAGTGATATTTCTGCCTCCACACTCCTGGCAGTGCTTGAGGGACCCTATGGGATGTCTGGGAATTAATTGAATTTGGGTCAGTCCCATGCAAGACAAATGTCCTACCCTCTGTGCTAATGTTCCAGCCTCCTAGATTAATTATTTTACCATTATTTAAAGCTAATTATGCTTCTGAAATAAATAGGCCAAGGTTCTAGGATGAATTTTTATGTTAGTGTACTATCTTTCCACTTTTATGTTAGTGTACTATTTTTTATGTTCATGTACTATCTTTAGTCACTTGTGATTAGCATTATATATGGTAATTCCCATAATCTAAATCACTGTATAGATCATTATATAAGCATTTATAGATATACATATATTATCAAACTAGTCTGAGATCCTAGTCAGCACAAATGCTGGCTTACTTTGACCGAGAATATGGAAAGATAGGTCTACAGCTGAATCTCAACAAAACTATGTTTATGAGAAATGAACTAGTTCAAAAGGCCACATTCACTCTCAATGGAATAGACATCTCTGAATGCAGCAGTTATGTGTACCTAGGTCGAGAAGTCAACGTGATGAACGACCTAAAACCTGAGCTGCGCAGGAGGAAGAGAGTGGCATAGAATGCCTTCAACAGCATCAAAGAAATAGCAAAAAAGGCAAAGAACCTCCTGCCCTGGGCAAATCTCTTTGACTCCACCATTCTCCCTGCATTAATATACGCCTCAGAGACCTGGGCCCTACCTATGAAAGAAGGATGAGAATACCATTTGGGTCTCCCAAAGAGGAAGAAAAAAACCATGCTTGGAATATCACGCCTCACTCAAGTGAGAGAAGGAATCCGGAGTTCCGACCTCTGTCGCTGTTCCAGAGTCAGGGACACTATCTCGTTTGCCAAGGCATCGAAAATCAGATGGGCTGGACATGTAATACGATTTGGAGATGACCGCTGGACTAGAGCCTTTATCAACTGGATCCCACTGGTCATCAAAAGATCACGTGGCCGCCCACCTACAAGATGGTCAGAGTTCTTCGTGAAGACCCTGAACGGTTTGAGGCTCTTTGTATTCCTGAAGCAAGCAGATGCCATCGGGCTACACTGGCACATGTTAGGGTCAAACGGAAAAGTTACTGGCGCCTGCTCGAGCAAATCAATGAATAACGGGATGTCAAGTAATCAAGTGATCAATTCCCATTAATCTAAATCACTGTATAGATCATTATAGATCATTCCATTTATAGATACGCAAATATTATCAAACTTGTCTGATATACTTTCATTTTATATATGTAATTAACATATCTTGTCAATCTGAAGTAGCAGACACATATTTTAATGAGTTTTAAAGAAAGCAAATTTTATTTTATTTTTTTTTTTGACCTTCCCCACTCCATCGGGCCTCCATTTTCCACATCCGGACTTCCCTCTCGTCAGAACTCCACCCAGCGACAGTCTATCACAGTCGAGAGTTCCACCCTGCAGCAGTTTTTTTTTTTTTTTTCTATCCGGCCCAGGAATGCTGATCCAGAGACTTACAGACATGGGGCAGAGCTGCTACTTGCTCTCCCTGTGCCCAGCAGCTCACGAGGCACCGGGAGGGATGATGGGTTCTAGCCCTGGCCCGCCACTCCAGCAGAGCTGCACAACAAGCCAGATGACCTCCCCCACTCCATTGGACCGCCATTTTCTACATCTGGACTTCCCTCTCGTTAGAACTCCACCCAGAGACAGCCTATCACAGTCTGTCTTGCGTGGCTGCTTGTGGCCGCCCGGTTCATCTATTAATGCTATATTTAGAGGTGACTACAAGGGTATGCCACCAGCATGGCAAGCCTGGCAAGCTGCCCTGTTTTATTTGATATGCCAAATACCAGTAACAATTATATTAGTTCATTCCCATGACCTAATATAATGGTTTGGGGCTCTTTATGTTCCTGTAGCAAGCAGATGCCCTTGGGCTCTACTAGCATGAGACAGGACATATGGAGATATTACTGGTGCCTGCTCTAGCAAATAGATGATCAATGGGAGGATAGTGATAGTGATAGTGATTAAAGAAAGTAATCAAAGAAAAAAATGATGCTGCAAAATTGTACTTCCTCAGCTTGAGTTATATGTTTTCTTTTATTCTCCAGTAGCAGGTTGTTAAAACCTACAGCGTTTGTATTTGTCCACAAAAATGGCTGCCAACTATGTCCCCTACTCTTATGCATGCTGCTTAAGCTGGTATTATGACTATGACTCACTGGTTCAACAAAAGACAGAATATTTTCAGGTCTCTGCTATAAGAACTCCCATTGGACAAATTTGATTTTACATAAAGCTGCCATGTAGTCAATAAGAAAAAATAGTATTGGATAGGGTTTCCATGAAGAGACATCATCTTTTGTGAGAGAACTGATTACAACAGGGATGGGGTAACTAAGTCAGTCTCCAGTGCTTTCAGTCACCCACACTGAAGCACCAGGCAGAAGAAAGAATCCTAATTGGGTTCTCCTAATCATAAAAACCAAAACAAACTAATCCTCAGACACTATAATATGAAATAAAGATAAATAGTATATAGTCGTTGCATACAAATTCAAATTAACAAGCAAATAAAGTAATAACTTTATTTAGGTTTTGGGACCACCTCTAGCTGTCTTCAAGGAATCATTTCTAATAGTATCAGGAGACTCCATGTGGTGCCAGGAATCTTAACAGGTTGGACTGCAGGAAGGCAGTATTCAATATTCCAACACCAATCCCAGCATTATTGCACCTTCCCACAAGAATTATTTCCAATATTCCCAACACCCCTTAGGCCTACCCCTATAGCATAAGGCCTACCCCTTAATAACTTATTTTATATTGCTTGTAAATGATTTGCTAAAAATAATCAAAAATTGTTTGCTTAGAGGGAAGTTAGTGAAGATTGTTGTATCTCACATGGAGCCCAAAAGCCCTTCTGTATGAGATTACCAACATGTTGTTATAGGATAAGTCTTTTGTGTTTATAGATTGTTCATTGGGATTGGTTTACATCCCATCTAATCCGGTTGCTACTCAGTTTATCAGTGTTATATCATTTGAGATGTTCTACGATCCAGGAATTCCAAAAAGTTTTTAATGGTCTATAAAGATGGAATTACAATTTTGAACTGGGTGACAGCTTTCAGGCATGTGTGTTACTGCTGGACCATCCAGGAAACAGGGAGATGGGGGGGAAGTAGCCCCTTCTTTGACTTGGTGAAAGCCTGAAGATTTCAGTTATGTGTGCCTGAGATATTTAACAGACTAATTTCTGAATGAGGCTTGTCCTGTGCAGTGCAATCCAACCTGCAGCAGGGCAGGGATGGTGGAATATGCAGGCTTTGGGCTGCCACTGGGGCTCTGATTGGGTTGGTGAGTCCAACAGCTGCCCCTTTTGTGTGCCACCAGAAGACTCAACTTGGCGTGGGGCCAGAAGCAAATCTGCAACTTGTGCATGTCTTTTGAGAATGACTTATGATTCTGGATCATGGCCAGTGAATAAGCCTTACTTGGCACCAAAGGTATTTCATGGTGTGACTGCTGGGCCTTTCAGAAAAATAGTTATATGGGGGAGGTAGCCCTTCCCCCAACTCCATGAATGCCAGGAGAGTTCATTTTGTTATTTTGTTCAAATATTTTGTTCAAATATAGTGATTAAAAGCAAGCTGCTTTTAATCACTGTATTTGAACTAATATAGTGCTTAATTAAAAGCAGTTAGCTTTTAATCACTACATTTGAACAAAATTTAAAAAATTGTTATGTAACAAACAATTGAAATAAAACCCTAGGTTTTATCTGAATATCATTATTTTCACACCTTTCCTTATCTTCTTTTTCTTTCATTTAAAAATTTGCCTTCCTCCATTCTTTCTTCTCCCTTTATTTTCCATTATAATTAACTTCCTTCTCCTTTTTTTCCTCCTTACATATTTCCCTCCATCCCATTGCTCCTTTGTTTTTACCCTTTTCTTTATTGCTTCATTCCCACAACTTCAGAGCTACATGCTGTATTGCCTAAAAGTACAGTTGAATGACCCGATAGACAAGGCAAGCAAGGAGCTTGCCTTGCTGTTGGTTAATACCAGACTGATCCACAGTATCAGAGATGGTCATTGAGCACTTCTAAGGGAAACCACTCAGCAGAGAGTCAGGAGTAATCCCAGAGCATGTATAGAAAGATATGATCCCCCCCAAACATATAAAAACACAAAAACATTATAAAATTTTGTCTGTCATCAAAGTGACTTTATACATGTGAGGAATATCTAAAATTGTCTACAAAAGCTATCAACATGAGAATAAGTGGACAGTAGGTACGGTACAGCAATATGTACTTGCTTGTATGCAGACAATCTTCAATCCCTGGCACTATTCAAGGTCCCTCAGCACCTCCAAGAGTGACACCTGAGAGCAGAACCAGAGTAAATTCTAAGCAGGTGTGAATTAAAAATGAAGACAAATATTTTAAGACACTGTAAAGTGACCTAAGGTATACAGAAAATGATGGCAGGCTAATATTAAAAATTGCTGTTGTGTCAATAAAAGCTGTCTACTTTTTCCCTCATGAAGGACTTAGTAACCAGTCTTCCACTACCCCATAAATTATTACAGATGACTATATGTTGGTAACATAGAAGGAATTAGAGCAGCAACTCCTTAAAGGTTTTAAAGGTTTGGGGATTTGTAACTAGGGGACCTATAGAAGGAATAAAATTTTAAATACAGGAATTGTTTTTGGCTAAATTCCCAACATATGCTTGTTTTCTAATTCAACTCTAATGTGTGTACTACAGTTCAGTTCTGGTAATAGTCAAGTAGTACCATACTATAGCCCAGATCAAAAATACTTTACACATCTGTCGCATATCAGAATTTCCCAGGCTACCTGCATTTCTGAGGAACCAGCTATTACTAGATAGTGCTTACTAGGTCTCTCTCAGGTTTTTTAATTCACTTGATGAATTATGTAAATCAGAGAATCGCTGCACTTTTAATCATTTGAATTTAATTAATTTTAAAGAGTATTAATCAGGAGAATTAGTAAAATGAAGACATGCAGAAAGCAAGCAATAGGGGGCACTCAGCACTTATGTGTTTTCTCTTTATAGAGTCAGTAGATTTCTGGTTCACTAGACAAGAAGTTTACTTGGCCATGAAGAACTGAAATGTTACTGGGGTCTCATTAGGTAGACAATGTAAATTTAATTATGGCCCATATTATTCAACTCAATATATAACCTTTGTTCTAATCCCAGATATCAGGAGGGATAAAAATACCAACTTTCTCATGATATAGTTGAACTTTAACGTAATCAGTTCCCATCAGGCTATGTGACCTTATTGTAAGGACTTACATGTGTTTGTAAAGTTCTCTGCCAGGAATCCTAAACAAAGACCAGAAAAAATAAAATCCAGGGAGAATCAAGTAATCCCAGTGTTGGATGACAGATCTAGCTAATCTGGGAACTTTGTGTTTTGCCCACTCACAGCTTAATCTATTTAAGCCAAAGTTCATTCTAATGAGACCTCTCTTCTATGTAAGCACTGCTAGAGGTGTGTGGCAGTTACAGAAGTCACCTTGATTGAATAACTTCTGACTTAAAAGTCTTACATCTCCTAAGACTTTTATGTTTTCTAGATTGGGCACAGCTCCTCTTTATACCCACTGCACCCAGCGTGGGACAGTTAGAATTTACCAGGAGACTAGCACCCAGGCTATGTTGAGACTATAGGAAGACTATAGGAAGGATCATACTAGTTTGCTCTAAGCAGGCTAGTGTGACCCTTTCAGTATATGGAGAACAAGATACTCAGAGTCACCCTGGTGCAGATAATAAATAAGAAGGACCTTGTGGACACCATCTAGATCATATGAAGCTCATGAAATTAAGATGTATTACTTTATATCAGTTCTCTCTCTCTCTCCAGTGTTTTACATTAGAGATATTAGTCCTTGGCTAACCTCTGTTTATACCTGCAGTAGGGTGTAGCACTGCTCTTCTACACTGTTTAGGGTTCTTTGTTGACATGACCCTCCCTGGATTACTTTGGTGTATATAAGGAGACTGACTTGAGGCCCCTTCAGCTTTTGGCCTTTTGCTTGCTGCTTTTGACTCCCTGCGGCTTTTGGCTTTTGGCGTTTTTTGCTCTTTGGCCTTTTTCTCCTTCTTCTGGGTAGGACTCATCTTGGGTGAGATCCTCTCTCTTTGGTGGGAGACTTAGGCTCTTTTGTATGGTCTGAGTTCGGACCAGAGATAAAGTTTGTTCATTATATTGGAGTGCTGTGGAAGAGCTTTTGTACTATTAAAAACCTTTTTTTGGAATTGTGCCGGACTCGTGAGTTTTCATCCGCTTCCCCAGCGTCCTCGGAGGTAGAAGAGAACTTCTGCCATGACACTGTTGGGGACCCCGGTGGCTTCCCGACATCCCAGGAATGAAACAAGCACATACTAGAGAAAAATAAATTTGTGGGGTTAGAGGATTTGTACAGGAGTTAAGCCATGATTGCAAGCAGCTAATGTTGGTTTGATCTTTGGCAACTTGTGTGATCCCAATAGCACTGCCAGGAGTATCCAAGAGCACAAAGCCAGGAGAAGTAGGTCACGAGCACTGCCAGGTGTAGTTCCAAAGCAAAACATAGCAGAAAATTCTTACTAAAATGTTTTCAGACGATATTTGAAGAACATCCTGAAAGCTCACCTTACAATTAGAATTAAAAGTCAATATATGAAATATCAGGATATAAAAAAACTATATTTAATATTATAAAAATATGTTTCATTTCTTTGTGTCAGCATTACATAAAATACACAGAAATTAAATTTTTCAATTGGACCTAAAATAATTAATTACTTATGAATAAACTTAACAAAAGGAAGCTAAAGGCCTGTGAAATTAAAATAGTATAACAGTTTAAGAAATAGTAGGCTATGCAAGATAATAGAAAAATTATATGATTTTGGACATAAAGGATCAACGTTATAAAAGAGACTATGGTACCGAAAATATGAGACAGATTCAAAGTAATCCCAGTCAAAATTTAAATGCCACTTATTAAAGAAATAGAGCAAGTGTTGCTGACATTTACATGAAACCATTAAAATAGCCCTGAATTGCCATTCTCTTCCAAGGCAAAAAGCAAGTACCATCTGCCTATTTTCAAACTATACAAAACAGTAACAAGATGTATCATAATCTAAATAGAAGCATTACCCAATGGAACAGAATTAAATCATCAAGTATATGGGCAGTAAATTTGTGAAAAAATAACCAAGAATATAAAATGAAGAAATGAAAGACTTTCAGTATATGTAACTGGGCAAATGGATAACCACACTCAAAAGAATAAAACTCTATTAGTATTTCACACCATGTACATAACTTACTCAAATGGGTTTAATATTAGTTCTAGAATAATATCCACTGGAAAAAATTAAGGTAAAACTCAATGATATTGTCTAATGCGATGTATCTGGAGACTCAACTCCAACAGCAAGTGAAACATAAGCAAAAAAAAGTAAAAGAACTTATATCCAATTATAAAAATTCTTTTTTTTTTTTGCTTTTTGTCACACCCAGCAATGCTCAGGGGTTTCTCCTGGCTCTGCACTCAGGAATTACTCCTGGCAGTGCTCTGGGGACCATATGGGATGCTGGGGATCGAACCGGGCCGGCATGGGCAGGCCGCATGCACGGCAAATGCCCTACCCACTGTGCTATCGCTCCAGCCCAATTATAAAAATTCTGCATTATGAAAAAAAATTATTAGAAGATAATACACAGGAGGAGAATGATATCAGTTGTAGAGAACGTTATATGTGGCAAGGCCTTGTGTTAATTTCCAGTCACCAAAAAAATAAAGGCATCATATTTAGTGGTAGAAAATATTAATGCACCATGCACTTGACAAAGGTCTAATACACATAATATAAAAATGATTCACAAAATCATACAGCGAGAAAATAGAAAACTTCACCCAAAAATGAAGAAATGAGATTGAGAGACACTTCACAAAGAGAACATACAGATGGTCAACAGGCCTATGAACACATGCTTATTCACCTATGATCAGGGAAACACTAATCAAAAGGCCTAAAACTTAATAATTCACACATATAAATGGTCAATCTCAGGAAGCCAGCAACAAGAAGTGTTGGTAGGCATCACTTGATCACTTGACATCCCATTATTCGTCAATTTGCTCGAGCGGGCGCCAGTAATAGTTCCATTTGACCCTATCACGTGCCAGTGTGGCCCAATGGCATCTGGTTACTTCAGAAATAAAAAGAGCCTCAGCCCCAAAACAAAATACCCCACCCCCTACCAACAAAAAAAAATAAAAATATACTGAAAACAAAAAACATTACGCACCTTTTATAAAAAACAAACCATTAATATAAAAAAAAACGACCATGCGTGGGGACCGGGTGGTGGAAGGCACTGTGGCGATGGGCTGAACACGTTACCAAACCCAATAACTTTTATTGTCTTTGTAATTTTAAAAATAAAAAATTAAAAAAAAGCCTCAAACCATTCATTCAGGGTCTTGACAAAGAAGTCTGACCACCTTGTAGGTGAGTGGCCATGTGATCTTTTGACACCCTGTGGGATCCAGTCTATAATGGCTCTAGTCCAGCAGTCATCTCCAAATTGCATTACATGTCCAGCCCATCTGATTTTTGATGCCTTGGCAACTGAGACAGCTTCCCTGACTCTGAAACAGCAACGGAGGTCAGAACTCCGGATTCCTTCTCTCACTTGAGTGAGGCATGATATTCCAAGCATAGCTTTTTCGATTCCCCTTTGGGAGAAACGAATAACATTCTCATCCTGCTTTCATAGGGCCCAGGTCTCTGAGGCATATGTTAATGCAGAGAAAACAGTGGAGTTGAAGAGATGTGCCCAGAGTTGGAGGTTCTTTGTCTTTTTCACTATTTCTTTGATGCTTTTGAAGGCATTCCATGCTGCTCTCTTCCTCCTGTGCAGCTCAGGTTTTAGGTAGTTCATCATGTTGACTTCTCGGCCTAGGTACACATAACTGCTACATTCAGAGATGTTTGTTCCATTGAGAGTGAATGGGGCCTCTGGAATTAGTTCATTTTTCATGAACATAGTTTCGCTGAGATTCAGCTGTAGAGCTTCTTTCCATATTCTTGGTTCTAAGTCAGCCAGCATTTGTGCCGCTTAGCTAATGTTTGTTGTTATTAGAACGATGTCATCAGCAAAGCGGAGGTGGTTTAGTTGCCAACCGTCTATCTTTACTCCCATTCCTTCCCATTCTAATTGTTGCATGATGTTCTTGAGGGTGGCGCTGAAGAGTTTTGGTGAAATGGTATCACCCTGCCGAACCCCTCTTTTGACATCGATGATCACTTCTTTGTAGAATGGTGAGAACCTGGTGGTGAATCCGTAATACAGCTCACGAAGGATCTTGATGTATTGGGTTTGAATGCCCTGTTTGGCTAAAGCTTCCCATCCTGTTTGTAGGGATATGGAAACAAAAAAACCTTCACTTATTTTTGGTGTCAATGTAAATTGCCACAGTTCCTGTGGACAATGTGGAGAACTCACAAAATAGTAAAAATGGATTGGCCAGATGATAAAGCCATTCCATTCTGAGACATCCAAAGAACACAGAAACTATTGATTTGAAGATATGTGTTCTTCTCTGTTCATTACAACACAATTAAATATAGCCAGCAGTTGGAAAAAGCCAAAATGCCTAATATAGATGAAAGAATATGTGTAGTGTGTGTATATATACACAATGGAATGCCACTCAGAATAAGAATAAATTAAATTTCAACTTTTTGAAGACATGTACCACAATTGGGGGAGTGTATTAAGTGAAATAAGTTTTTTTATTATTATTATTATTATTATTATTATTATTATGATTTGCTTTTTGGGCTACATCCAGGTATGCTCAGGGGATACTCCTGGCTCAATACTCAGGAATTACTCCTGGCAGAGCTTGAGGGAACATATGAGATTCCGGGAATCAAATCTGGGTCGGCTCCATGCAAGGCAAATGCCCTGCTCACTGCACTATCTCTCTGGCCCCAATAAGTTAAAAGTCTATTATGATTTAACTCATAGGAGAGAATCATAGAAACAATAATGGGGACATACAAAACCCATGGGAGAATACCTAGAGATTCAGTCTATATTGCTGGGTCTAGATATATGGCTCTAGTGATAGAGCACACACATTAAAAGTGTGAGGTCCTGGATTTGATTCCAGATACTGCATGAGCAGAAGTATAATCAGGTAAGACCCCATAACATTTAAGAACAATTAAAGACCTGAAATCCATGATTACCAGAAAGAGAAAATGAAAATTGAAGAAGGGACGGAATTAAATGAACTGTGGTAGAATGGAAGATATTTGAGGCTGGTGGTGGCATGATAATTTAATGAGATGTAAAATTTATTGATAAAACATATGCAATCTTCTCTCAGTTTAATCTTAAAATGATTTACAAGTAAATCTATTGATGCATAAAATAATACATCTTGTTCAGATTTGAAAATTGGAATTCACATATTAATTAAATTTAAAAATGGGCTGGAGAGATAGAATAGTAGCGAAGGTATGTATTTGCCTTGCATACAGTCAGTCAGTTTTAATCTCTTGTTTCAATCCCTGGCATGTGCCAAGAGCTATCTCAGAGTAAAGTGTCAGAAAAGTAAGCTTTAAGCATAGCAGATTATGGCCCTAGACTACAATAACAACAAAAAGGAAACAATATATTATCCAAAATGGTAGAAAAATACCTGGAATACATTGAGTAACTGTGGATATGTGAATCTGTTTACATCTGTCTCCAAACATATTGTAATAAAGACATTTTACCACTCATTGTTTTTATGACTTCTGTAAAAAGAGCAATATATGCCCCTTTTTCTTCTTATCGCTCATTGGCCACTTGATCACTTGACATCCGTTATTCATTGATTTGCTCGAGCTGGCACCAGTAACATTTCCATTTGACCCTATTAAATGCCAGTGTAGCCCAATGGCATCTGCTTGCTTCAGGAATACAAGAGCCTCAAACCGTTCATTCAGGGTCTTGACAAAGAAGTCTGACCATCTTGTAGGTGGGCGGCCACATTATCTTTTGACGTCCTTTGGGATCTAGTCAGTAAAAGCTCTAGTACAGAGGTCATCTCCAAATCACATTACATGTCCAGCCCATCTGATTTTAGAGGCCTTGGCAAACAAGACAGCATCTCTAACTCTGGATCATTGATGGAGGTCAGAATTCGGATTCCTTCTCTCACTATAGTGAGGCACATAGAGACATCATACATCATTAATATCTGTAGGGCATGCCACAAAGTGTAACAGAAGAAAGAGAGAGAAATACAGGGACAGAGACAAAGAGATAGACAGAGAAATAAATAGGGGCAGGCAGGGTTTGGGTTGGGGGGACGCATTTGGGATATGGCTGGTGGGAATTTGGCACTGGTGGAGGGATGGGTGCTGGAACACTGTATGACAGAGACCCAATTATAAGCATCCTTGTAATTGTATATCTCACATGGTATAATAAAAATTTGAAAAAAAATTAATGAGCATGTAATGAGAGACACAATATTAAATATTTTGAATTACTGTAAAAACTAAAGTCTATGATTTGCTTTACCTTGAAAAAAGTTAGAAAAAAGCTTACCTAAATATAATTTGATTAATAAAATATTGTTTTTATAGAATCTTGAACTAATTGATTTTCTGGCATTGCTGATTTTTGATTAAATGCTTTTGAATCAATGTTAATTGGTTTACCTACAGAGCATACATCATAAATTCACTTGTGGTCAAACTTTTTATACCCTTAGCTCTTTCTGAAAAAGTTTATCCTCCTTTATCATTTTATAATGTTGAAAATCAGTGTTTAAATGTCATCCAAATTTAAAACTCAAAAGATTGCAAAACTGACAACATCATAGAAAATCACTCACTATGATCAACAACTGTCTAGGCAGGAGATATAGACTCTTTATCCTTTTTCTTCTGCTATTCTTTTTAAAACTTTATGTCCATGATTTTAGAGGCAAACTATCTACATTGCCAGTCTTTGTCTACTATGTCATATCTTCCTTTAAGAGCAGCAATAAAAATGCCAATCAAGGTATCAGATTTAAATTAAGAAAATCTGGGGGAGAAGTGTTCAGGGACCATGCCGAGCAGTGCTAAGGATTTATTCCTGGCTCCGTTCTCAGGAATCACTCCTGGTGATGTTCTGCGAACCATACAAAGTGCCAGGGATTAAACTAAGGTCATTAGTGTGCAAGGTAAATGCCTTAAAACTTCGACTATCTCTTATTTATTTTGGTCAGAGTACATGATTCTTTCGTCTCATTTCAATCAATGGTAGTAGCAAAAATATTGATAAAATAAGATGCATTGATATTCAGTCTGTACTTAGCCTCATTTATTGTTATTTTGTCATTATTTCTCTATTTTAATATCCTATTTAATATATTCCAAAAATAAGTTCTGCATCACAACTCTTTTATTAGGGGATTTATTGCCATAATATTAATTTAAATAACTATTCTCTCTTCTGAAATACATGTAATCTCATTTTAGGGCTAGAATTAAATGATGTTCCCATGGTTACAGAACTTAGAAGAGTTAGCTTGTGATTACACACCAAGCTTTATAACGTTCAAAATACCAGAAACCTTTCCATTTTACCAAATTTGTATTATGAATAATATTGTATATATGTATGATATTATATATATATATATATATATATATATACAATTAGAACATTTTTATTTATTTATTTTTTTGCTTTTGGGTCACACCCGGCAATGCTCAGGGTTACCCTGGCTCTGCACTCAGGATTACCCTGGCGGTGCGGGGGACCAATGGGATGCGGGGACGAACCCGGGCCGCAGGCTGGCCGCGCAAGGCAACGCCCTACCGCTGGGCTATCGCCCCCGCCCAATTAGAACATTTTTAGGTCTTATCACAGGGAAGTAAAATGAACTGATAGTGAAATTGACTTTCAGAGTGGGAAAATGATGTCCTTGTCATAAGCCTGCCTATGAGTGATTGTTGTTAAACTATAACAGCTTCAATTTCTACTGTCAAATAACTGATTATTAAAATCAGGAATCTGATATTTTCCAGGCATTATAGGATGTTTTTTCAACTGCTTTAACACATTAAATATTAGTGTACTATTTATATGTATAATCTAATTATAATATATTGCAACATTTTCATGATGCTGTCAATAATTAATACTTCATTAGATCCACACATATTTATCTAAACATGAACAATATTTAATATTAAGGATTAGATGCATGATTTCTTGAGCCAAATACTATATTTTTTCTAAAATCTCTTTATAAAACTAAAATACACATACGATGCAATATATTCATTTTAGGTGTGGGAATAATAGAATAATGGGGAGACTGATTGCCTTGCATGCAGCCGACTTGAGCCAGTTAGATCCTCGGCATCCCATATGGTCCCCTGAGCACAGCCAGGAGTAATTCCTGAGTGCAGAGGCAGAGAAAGCCCTGAATATTGCTGGGTGTGACCCAGAAAGAAAGAAATATACAATTAATATCCATTATATAATATAAATTGTTGCAGGTTTATATATAAAATAAATATCATTTGATCACTTGACATCCTATTATTCATCAATTCGCTCGAGGAGGCACCAGTAATATTTCCATTTGACCCTATCACGTTCCAGTGTAGCCAGATGGCATCTGATTGCTTCAAGAATACAAAGAGCCTCAAACCGCTTGACGAAGAACTGTGACCATCTTGTATGTGGGCATCCATGTGATCTTTTGACATCCTGTGGGATCCAGTTGATAACGGCTCTAGTCCAGCAGTCATCTCCAAATCGCATTACATGTCCAGCCCATCTGATTTTTGATGCCTTGGCAAACGAGACAGAGTCCCTGACTCTGGAACAGCGATGGAGGTCGGAGCTCGGATTCCTTTTTCACTTGAATGAGGTGTGATATTCCAAGCATAGCTCTTTCGATTCCTCTTTGGGAGACCCAAATAGCATTCTCATCCTGCTTTCATAGGGCCCAGGTCTCTGAGACATATGTTAATGCAGGGAGAACGGAGGAGTCAAAGAGATGTGCCCAGAGCCGGAGGTTCTTTGTCTTTTTTGCTATTTCCTTGATGCCTTTGAAGGCATTTCATGTCGCTCTCTTCCTCCTGCACAGCTCAGGTTTTAGGTTGTTCATCAGGTTGACTTCTCGAACTAGGTACACATAACTGCTGCATTCAGAGATGTTTGTTACATTGAGAGTAAATGGGGCCTCTGGAACTAGTTCATTTCTCATGAACATACTTTTATTGAGATTCAGCTGTAGATCTATCCTTCCACATTCTCAGTCAAAGTCATCCAGCATTTGTGTCGCTTGGCTATTGTTTGGTGTTATTAGAATGATGTCATCAGCGAAGCAGAGGTCCTCCCTTAAAGGTTTGGTAGAGTTCACTAGGGAATCCGTCTGGACCTGGGCTTTTGTGTTTGGGCAGACTTTTAATTACTGTTTCTATTTCCTCAATGGTGATAGGCTTATTCAGGTATTGGGAGGTTATAGGACTTCAGGAATTTATCCATTTCTTCTAGATTCTCTTCTTTCACGGCATACAGGCTCTCAAAGTAATCTCTGATGATCTTTTGGATTTCTGTGGTTTCTGTTGTGATGTCACCCTTTTTGTTTCTGATTCTGTTTATTTGGGTTTTCTCTTTCCCTGTACTTACAAGTCTTGCCAATGGTTTGTCAATCTTGTTTATTTTTTCAAAAACCAGCTCTTGGTTTCATTAATCTTTTGGATTGTTTTTTTTTTTTTGGTTTCCAACTCATTGATTTCCTCTCTAAGTTTTATTATTTCCTTTTTTCTGCCTGGGTTGGGCTCCTGTTGTTGGTCTTTTTCTAATATCTTCAGCTGCATAGTCAGGTTATTTATGTGGGCTCTTTCTTGTTTCCTGATGAATGCTTGCAGAGCTATAAACTTCCCTCTTAACACGGCTTTTGCCGTGTCCCACAAGTTCTTATAATTGGTGTCTTCATTTTCATTTGTCTCCAGAAATCTTTGGATTTCCTGTTTGATTTCTTCTATGACCCATTTGTTGTTCAGGAGTGAGCTGTTCAGTTTCCAGGTGTTTGGTTTGACTCCTGTTTCTTTGTACGGTTAACTTCCATTTTCAGTGCATCATGGTCTGAAAAGATAGCTGACACAATTTCTATCTTTTTAATTTTATTGAGGTATGCTTTGTGGCTCAGCATGTGGTCTATCTTGGAGAATGTTCCATGTGCACTAGAGAAAAATGTGTATTCAGCTTTTTTGGCATGAAGAGCCCTGTATATATCCACTAGCTCTCTTTCTTCCATTTCTTCCTTCAGGGCCAATATTTCCTTGGTGAGTTTCAGTCTTGTTGATCTATCCATAGTTATTCACAATAGCCAGAATCTGGAAGCAACCAGAGTGCCCGAAAATCGATGACTGGATAAAGAAGCTTTGGTACTTCTACACAATGGAATACTATGCAGCTGTTAGGAAAAATGAAGTTATAAAATTTGCCTATAAATGAATGGACATGGAGAAGATTATGTTGAGGGAAATTAGCCAGAAGGAGAGAGACAGATACAGAATGACTGCATTTATTTGCATGGCATAAATATATATGTACATATTATGATACCAATATCCAAGATCAAGTGAAACATATATTAGGAGGTCTTGTCAAAGGTGGAAATTACCACAAACGTGTGGGAGTCAGGAGGTTAGGTAGGACAGAAAATGGAACAGTGTGCTAATAATTGTAGAGGGTACTAATGCCAACCTAGAACTGAGCATTAAATAGAGGCAAAAAGGATACACATGACAACCTTTTAATGTATGTTCTGTAATCCATAGTCTAGAATAGAAGGAAATGAGAAAGAGAGAGAAAGGGAAAGAAATAAAGAACCTGCCATGGAGGTGGGCTAGGGAAGGGGGGGGGAGCCGGGGCGTTGGTGGTGGGAGATGGGCACTGGTGGAGGGAGGAGTGCTGGAACACTGTATGACCAAAACCCAAATATGAACTTTTTAATTGTATATCTTTTTTATTTGTATATCTCACGGTGGTTTAATAAAATCACTGTCTTCCCAAAAAAATTATGTATCTACAGATTTTTAAAATATGTGTATAAATTTCCTTTATGTCACTACTTTTCATTATTTCTATTGAAAAACAATACTTATATCAGAGGTCATTACTAATTTTTTCGACTCCCTCTTTTCATAATTAAAAAAAATACTCAGTACTTCCTCTTGAATATATGACTTCTTTAAGCTAACAAATAAAAACAAATGCCTCCAATTATACCTCAGCTACTGTACCTGAATTGTTCTAGAATCCCCTATGGGGCCATATTTTCCATTAGAGAAAACTAGTCTAGACTCTAAAGTCATGAAATACACTGTTAAGAAAATAGGTTCTAACCCCATCATGAACAGTTTTGTAATGTGGTATAATTAAAAAAAAAGAAAATAGGTTCTAGACTTTCAGTGATGTTCTAGACATTCAGTTCAGACTTTCATGTTTATTACATTTTATCTTTGTTATATTGGTTGTGTGAATAAGGAAGCATTTACAATGAGAGGTAGTAGTATTTATTATAACCGTGTATATTGGCAATCTTAATCATAGCAACATATGTTTAATTTACAATGTTCAACTTTATTTTTGTTCCTTCCACCATATGCTAGCAGAGATTTGATAAACAGGTATATTTTTGGTAAATGGCTGTTGAGTTGGTTGTTTTCTAATTTTAAAAATCATTCTATTTGCAGAAAAAACTAAAGATTTCCTTTATGAATTCTTGAACACTAGGTGTCAATGATACATTATGTCTTAATTTTAATTTATTTTGATGGTATAGGGCCTAAACCCAGGGTCTCACATATTGAAGGGAAATTTTCTGAGTTACATGCCATGTTATATTCTAAAAATAAATATATAGATAGATAAAATGCTATATTAGTAGAAAGTTATATTAATTTTCAATATATAAATATAAAGCCTTAAATTTGTAAAATGCATATTTTAAATTAATGATTTTCTATATTTGAATAATATTAATAATATGTTCTAACATAATTGTCTTTATATTATTTACACATACCTCTTTATTATGTCTTCACTTTTGCTCTTTCCCTTGTATTTTTATCATATTTTTATTACTTAATGTTTCATTTTTGATATGCCCCTTATTATAATTTAGATAAGATTCATGTCAATATTAAGACTACCTCAATGTTGGGAAATGTGGACTAGTGAAGGGATGGGTGCTGGAACACTGACTGAAACTCAATCATGAGCAGCTTGGTAATTGTCCATCTCACGGTGATATAATAAAGCTTTAACAAATAAAATTATCTCCAAATTTCTTCACTGTTTCACTGTCTTCCCATTCATCATCGATTTGCTCGAGCGGGTACCAGTAACATCTCCATATGTCCTGTCTCATGCTAGTAGAGCCCAAGGGCATCTGCTTGCTCCAGGAACATAAAGAGCCTCAAACTGAAGATGAGATTGTGGGTTTTTTCACCATTTCTTCATTATTATATGCATTTCATACATATTATATATCTTTTCTGTAAATCAAACCATGATTACTTGATATGAAGTAGATAAAATCCATTAATCTTAAGCATTGTTGAAGATCTTTTTGGAGAAAAAGTTTAAAAACAAAAATCATTATAACATAAATTATGCATAAACAGTAAAAGTATTAATTTTTTTAAATTTTAAAATTTAAGGAGAGGGTATAACACCCAGTGCTGCTCAGGGGTTTCTCCTGTTGTCACTCCCAGTGGTGCTCATCGCTTTCTCCTGGCTCTGCTTTCAGGAACTACTGGTGACCTGCCTCAGGGAGTATAATGTGTTCTAGTGATCAAAATGGTGCTAATGATCAAAATGGACCAGCAGAATTCAAGACAAGTTTCTTAACTTCTTCTTATACTATCTCTCCAATCTCTGAACCTCAGTTTGGAAACTGACTCACACACTTTATCTCTACCATTAAGGCACATATGCAGAGATCCACATGAATGTATGATAAGGAGTCTTATAAAGGAAAATCTACTTAAACTCTAATAGTGTATGATGGCATAATTTAAAACAGGAAAGAAATTAGTCCTAATATGAGTTCCCTCTATTTGCAGATAAGTATAAATGAGCAAATAACAAAAGAAGAAAACAAATTGATAAACACACAATTTCAAGCATTTTTTTCTTATCTTTGATGAATATAGTTTAGGGTAGGTAGTGCTTATTTATATGACTCAGTAAGCTTAAGTATAAGGAAAGAAGTTCCTGAACTGAATAGAAAGTAAATACTTAAATTATTCCTCTACAGAAATCAGAGTAATTCTTAGTTTTCTATGGCAAAGTGAGGGAGCAAATAAAAGTAGAAAGATTAAAAAATTGTTCAGAAGTAAAATGAAGTTGACCTGGGACTGATGAAGACCTCTTAATTTTATTATTTACTCAAATGAGTAGAAAGTTGTATGAAAATATAAAATATAAAGTTTTATTCCAGGAAGACTTGTCAGTGGTTAGAATTTACCACAAGCATGTGGGAGTCAGATGTTAGGTATGATAGAGATCTGTGGAAATGGTAATGCCAAACTAGAACTGAGCATTGAACATAGGCAAAGGGATATACATGATAATCCCTAAACATATGTATTGCAAGAGTAGGGGGAAAGAGAGAGAGAGCTAGAGCAAGTGAGAGAGAGAGAGAGAGAGAGAGAGAGAGAGAGAGAAGAGGCAAAGTGCCTGCCATAGAGGCAGGCTGGGGTAGGTGGAAGAGAATCTGAGGACATTGGTGGTGGGAAATGTGTGCTGGTGGAGGAATGGGTGCACACACAATATTACTGAATCTTAATCATGAATAGTCTTGTAACTGTGTATCTCACATTGGTATAATAAAATTTAAAAAACTTTATAAAATTTAAAGTTGTGTGAAAATATAAAAGAATAATCAACTCAAGTATAAATATCATGTGCTAACCTTTGAGTTATAAGAATTCAAACTGGTGATAGGTAGTGGATAAAAAGGAATCTTTGACTAATTTTTGAGTATTCTACAATTAAAAACTTGGCAGAGATCTGAAGGAAGATGGATTAAATGCTGAACTCATTGCAGCTTGTGTAAAATTAATTGACCTGACTGCTTTGGCAACCACATGGTGGGAAAGAAAAGGTGGTTGGTTCCCTCTCAGAATGTAAGATGCTTGCAGGAGCAAACAATAGCTAAAAAAATTTTCTATCCATAAAATACAGGGCATTTTATAGCTTCTTCAGAAATATTTCTAGTGCCTGCTTGAATAACTTTTTCTTGCCTACAGCACAGCACCCCTCTAAGGATGCTTTTGTTATCATTTTCTGGCATTACTATTGACTCTCTCTAAACCCAACACCAATTCCGTATGGTTTGGTAATACGTATTTTCTCAAGGCACACAATTTACAGTGACAGGGAAAGGTAACTGCAAAAGATTATACGACTAAAAATTAACCAATTTGGACAATTTTCAAATCACTTGCATTCTAAACAAAAAAGCAAACAGGCTATGATATTTGAATGTTTGCTTAAGAGGCATTTTGTGCTAACTCCTATCTGTGGAGATAATCTTACATTTCAGGACTGTTATGTGAAAAATTACAGGCAGAAAGCCCCTGGTATTATAGATGAATTTTCACTGAAAATCTTGGTATCAGGGGAATAGGTGTTTAGTTTTAGGAGAAAATGGACATAGAGAGCTGACATTTTAATAAATGGAAAATAGTTACACATAGATTAAAGTCTGAGAATCTCAAAAACAGATCTGAGGATAAAAGCATCAGTCCTAGAGAAAAAGATATTTCCTTGATCACAGATAGTGGAATCTCCAGTTCATAAATCTATTCCTTCAATGAGGAAATGTGTGGCCAAGATTTTTTAAGAAGTTGTATTGCAGATAGCCTTAGCACTTCTGGATACAGTTTTCCTATGTCCTCTTTTGCCCCTACATATAGAGATACCAAATAGCAAAATGTGGGCAGTTACTAAAGAAAGAAAATAGAGCAAGTTTATGAATTAATGGATACTCGCATATTAAACTGAATAAGGAAGTCTCACAAGTATATAACTATTCATCCTGTGTTCATTCCAAGTAATTTTTGCAAATAAGATTATGATTGGAAAGAATATGATAGATGGAGGGGATATAAGACAAATTATAAATTAGGCATCTATAGCTTCCATAGGCTTTCCTTTAATGACTGGCATCAGATGTTTTTTGAAAAAAATGCAAATAAAACCCCCCATGCTTTTTGTTTGTTTGTTTGTTTATTTTGAGGCAACACCTGATTATACTCAGGGCTTATTCCTGACTCTGCTCTGGGATCACCTCCGGTGGGCTTGTGGGACTTTATGGGGTGCTAGATATCAAATTCAGGTTGGTTATGTGCAAGACAAATGACTTACCCACTGTACTCTCTCTCACTGGTCCCATGACATCGGACTTTTGAAATATAGTATAATGAGAGAAATTTGGAATAAATACTGCTAAAGTGACAAAAAATTTGGACCCACAGGGCTTATTAGATAAAGCAATGGAGAAAGGATTTGATTTCCGTCATTTCTCATCTGCAAAATAAATATAGCCAGAACAATTTCTCTTTCAGTCTTGAAAAATGATCATGTATTTGCATTATCCAAAATGATAAGACTTAGGAATGATAGGCGTTTTTAGCTAAGGGTACTTATTAGAAGCAGTATCCATCTCTTTGATCCTTTCCTTATGTGCTATAAACAACAAATGGCCAAATAAGCAGCAGCTGGACAATTTCCCCACTTTTCCCTGTCTTCCCCAATTTTCCCTGTCTTCCTACTAATTTCATCAGTCCTAAAAATGTTATGTTGACATTACACTTATTAACACCAATTGGAACATGTTAGTGGTAACAGTATGAGAGCAAGATTGTGAGACAAACAGAGAAGAGAGACACAAGGTGCTGATTTGCTGTTCGTTCACCCACCCACAGATGTAAAGTTTCTATTCCAGGCTACCACATTCTCTTCCTTCTCTCATCAGATATAAATCTAGCTGCCCCTTTGAAAGGCACGTTTAAGAAAGAAAACATTTTCACATCGTTTGTATTCTAGCTGCATAACTGGGAAGTCCATCTATATGAGTTATTCTCAGCAACCCAATAATTCAACAGACCAGTGTAAATTATTCTCTAAAACAGCTAAAGAAAGTTGTAGTGATAAACAGGCTAGGGCACATCTGTCTCTGCAAAGCTGAATTTCTTCCTGCTGAGTGAATGTTCTCTATTCTTACTTCATTGCACCCACTGAGTGTAGCAGAAAGATCCTTGTCAAATCAAATACAAATCAAATTTTGTGTTTGATTGCATTTACTGCATGATACTGAATCGTGATTTACCTTCACATGCCAGATGCTCTTTGCACAGGCTATTTTGCTCTGCCTCTTTTCAGAATTCTTGGCTTCTAGTCACTTTACATTTCTACAGCTGTCCTCATTCTTGACTTTATTCCTTCCTATAATTTGTTTATGCTTTTATGCTGCCTCATTACACTTTCCCCCTATATTTCAGATGAAGATTTGGCACCAGTTTCTGTTTGCATATGCTTATATTTTAATGTTGCTTTGAAAATCAATCAGTGTTCCCAGACTCTGTGACTAAATGAATAAAGTCATTAAAGCATTGTTAGGGTACCTTTAAGAATTAAAGTGTTGGCTTTTAACTCTTAAAGGGATGGCCAAACTCCAAATTATGGGCATATATGAGAGTTGGAAAGGAGACATTTGAAGGAGCAGTTGAGACTGTGTTCTTAACCTGGTTAGCAGGAGTGAGTTGGAGGAGCAGAGATCCTGGCACAATAAGAGTTAGAGGAGCAGAGAGAAGGGTTGGCTGAGATTGCCTAAGGGCAGTGCTTGGAGATAGTTTAAAGAGAGTCTTAAAGGGAGTTCAGAGCCTTTGGATAGGTTCTGTCCCTAATACTGTCAGTTAGTCAGCCGCACAGCTAAAAACTGACAAAAGCATGAGACAGAATCTCAGAGAACATCACCACAAACTTAAGAATGACATGTTCAACCAGTCTTGAGTCGGTAAATAATTTATGGTGCTTGGACAGCAACTGAGACACTGAAGAAGCTTCTAGTGACACAGTGCCTCTCACTACAGCTTCTTCAAGAACACACATAGTCTTTTACAAAAAAAATCACAACTCTTTTCAACTTGATTTTCACATATTTCTGACTTGTTAATGCCATTTTCACACATATGGTTGCTAGGAAATGCTTTTGAAAAAAAAGCATTTAGTTAAATTAATAAAAACTTGTCTAAGAATCTTCCTTTAGGAAACACATTCAATATTCCTGTCTGACTCAGAGATGTCTTTCTACCAATTCAGACCAGAACAAAGCCAAGTATTGTCTATAGGACAGGTCTTTAGGAAGAATGTAGAAACAGAGTATCTTATTTATGCATAGTTTCTTAATTGCTATGAAAAAAGGTCTCTTCAGGAAATCTAAAGCAAGAAACAGGTCAGAACATTTCATCCAATATATAGTTCACATAGAAGGAAATCAAGCCCTGAAAAACATTTGTTCTAAAATGTTAGTTCTTATAACTGAGAGTTGGTGCTACCTCTTATCTTCAGGGCAGATTCAGCCCCAGACCAGACAAAACTGTTGGTCTCTAAGCAGCTAGTATTGGGGCCTGGCACTTTCCTGCTAGGAGACCCTGGGCATGGGGCCCAGAGGGGGCCCTCTTCTCAGGTTTTGGAGCTTCCAGATGCTCAGTGTTTATACGCACTTGAAAAACATCTGTGCTTATCCAATGAGAGACTGCCAGGCAAAATGATTTACTCTAAGGTAAGGGATGGTTGTGCCTGGTCTTCTGATAGCAGGAATATGTAAATCAGTGATTGTTACCTTGCAAATGCTAAATCAGTGATTGTTATCCGTTGTGATGGCCCAGAATGCTATGATTTGTGCTTGTGCCCCTCCACCCCAAAATTGAATAAAAGGTTTAAACTGTGCTCAGTAAAAAGGGGAATTCTTTCCAGCCCCTCTCCTTCCCCTCCCCCCCCCCCCCTCAGCCCCCACCCCCTCACCTCACTCCACATCGTTAGTGTCTTTCTTTTTCCTTTCTGCTGCAGTGGCAAGGCAGATGCTTCTTCCCAAGTCCTTTCCTCTTCTTTCACAGGAATGATCCAGGCAAGATCCAGATCTCCCTCATTTGTGCTGGGGGGAGGGGGAGGTCACTGGCCAGGGCCCCCCAGACAAAAACAATCAATGTAGAGTAACTTGACTTTATAGAACTTCTCTGCAGACAGAAGGAGTAAAGTGCAAAAAGGAGCTCTGAAAATTATATTCCCCAGAGCTGAGATAGAGAATTCCATCACTCCAATTAGGTACTGTACCCTGAGTTTCTACCTCATGGTTAATCATAACAAAATCTTAGGATTTTTCCTTTTCATTGTTGGTTAACTTCCCTGGATTATAGGTAATAGCTTATAATTATTTATGTGTTCATACAAATATTGAAAAAGTTACATTACAATTTAGCAAGCAAAACTAATATAAAATTTATATACCTTATTTTTCTCCCTCATTATAACCAGGTAAGAGCACTTCTAAGTAGGAAGTGTCTTATGTTGGAATTTTGTGTTGGATTGTTGGAATATCATTCTATCACATATAAGAATATGCAATTGTAATAAATAAAAATAGTTTTTAAGAAGGAAAATTAAAAGGCCAGCTTAGGAGAAATTTTAGTTTAAAAGAATTTTTATCTGAGAACCTTCCATCATGGTACCTATCCAATGACATATTAACTGGAATACGGATGAAGAACAAAAATTATCCATTATGTAAGTTCACTCAATCTGCAGTTATCAGCAGAAATTCATGAAATTTAGCTTGCCACCATGTAAGCAGATTTACCTAGAAACTTTATTACACAGTTCAATTTCATTAACTGATAAAAAAAAATCCATTCTGACCCCTAACTTCTTAAGTTTATTTTATGTTTTATCATGATCTTAATTTCATAAAGTGTGCATAGGAAATGCCACATATTTAATGACCTGAATATCAGTTCCTTCTTTCAGACTACCTCACTTTCAAGACTATCTTCCTTCTATTTTACAGCTTTTTATTCTCATTCTTCTGAAACCCTGTGATATTAGGCCTGCTTAGGGGAGATCTGGTTGAAGTTTATACCTAACCTTTATATTTATTAATATAATTTTTAAAAACATGTATGTTTTCCTTATAAATTGATGTGAGCAGAAAATAGCAAACAGCTTTGTTGTAATCAGCTAGATCTGTAAGTTCCCTACATTCACATAGAGTTATGCTATCAAATGGGCATTCTAGAATCTTTTTCTGAATGAAGTAGCTGATGTTGAGTTTAAGTAACTTCAAGGCTCTTTAACCAATAGATTTTGTTATAGACATTAATTCAGAAAGATTTTACTTCAGAAGTCATGATCTTAACTATTCACCAAATTATCGTCTGTTTCTTTGTTTTTAGGCCATATTTGATGTTGCTCATGGCTTACTCGTGGCTCTGAACTAAAGGATTAGTCCTTGTGGGACTTGGGACACAATATGGAATATAAATTCAGGTAGGCCATATATAAGGCAAGCACCATCTCCACTGAATTCTCTCTCAAGCCCGTCTTTATGAATAGCTTTGTATCCACCTTAGAATGTCAGCAATGATAACTTATATGTAGTGCTTATTTGTTTTTATCCTGTAATTTGCTATTAACTTTTTACATGTTCTCTTGTGCGTATTTCAAACAATTAAATAAGGGATGCTCTGAGATCTACCTCTATTTTAGTGAGTTAATTTGCTTCTTAGACAAATTATTTTCATAATTTCTAAAAGTCTGTAGTAAGAAACAAAGTTGATATTTATATCCAATGTGACAGAAATTCTATGCACAAGTTACTTAAAAATAAATTAGAATGTGTTAACATACATGTAACGGTCACTGTTTTGTAGTTGATGAAATGAGTCTGTCTCTTGGAATTCTAGAAAACAGAATGTAGTGATACACAATAACTCATACATGTGTCAAGTCCTGAACCCCAACATTAAATAAAAACAAATAAATTATGGGTTGGATCAATAACTCAGTGAGCTTGGTTTGCATGTAGGAAACATGGATCAATTTCCAGCATTGCCAAACAAAACTCCTGACCACTGAGTTGTGAATAGCTCTGACCATCAACACATGTGTCTCTAGAACAAGTGAACATAGTGGAAAAGTATGTCAGCATTCAAAAAAGTAGGTACATTTTCAGAAATAAGATGTTCAAAGTAAAACGTAAAAGTTAATAACAGAATTGTCAATTCATAATTTATTGAATGTATTCTAAGATGTCTAAGGAAAGAATACAACAGTCAGTGCAGAGGCAGGTGTAGGTTTAGATAATGCTCAAAGCATTGTGTTCTCTGTCACAAGTTAGATAAGTATAATTTCTGGAAAAGGGTGCAGAGAAATTGCATTTTGGGAAATATTCTTCCATTCTCCTGTCTACCAAATAGGATAGACAAAGAAGTACAGAATGTTTGTCTCTTGCACATTATGGTTTGATATACATAATGGAATGATTCTTCAGTCAAGCTAATTACCATATTCATCTCCACAAAAGATTCCTCTCAGCTTCTCTTCTGAAAGTATTTGAAAAGGCTGATTCTGTTCATAGTTATGCCAAATAAGCAAATTCTTAGTATAATTTTAGCAAGATATTTTTTACTGCTCAGGTAAGAAGATGAAATGCTTTCAATTATTTATAAGCTCATTTTAGAATTTTTTAATCTTGGTGTCTTTACAAAGACATTGAGTTGTCAAGATGCCTTCCAAATAATTGCCTTAGTTTTGTAATTAAAGTTACTTGCCTCACAATATACAGTTATATTTTCATGTTTCTTTACATATTTTATAAGCTTAATAACACTAAATAACACTAAATTCTAAAATATATTCTGTTTCCTTTTCATGGCTATGTCGAGGTTAAAGGCAGTTCTAGGAGCGAAGCCCATAGCTTTGCACACTCAGAACATTTTACACTACCACTTACATCACGTCCTTGGCCAATACACATTACTTCCTTCATAAAGAAGAAAGTATCCATTGTGTTAGTCACTATATGACTGCTAATTACACAATGAAACACTGTAAGAGTAACCAAATAAATAGAGAGCTTGATTATAGTTATGAATACTGATGTATGAAACTATTTTGATAGAAATGGGAATTATAGTGAGACCAGAGAGAGATAGTGCAGTGGAATAATCCCTAAGCATAGAGCCAGAAATAAACACTGAGCACAGTGGGATCATGCCCCCAATCAAAACCAAAGGAAAAAGAACAAAATAAGTTTTAAGTGTAGAATAACAATTAATTGATAAATAGTAACATCCAGAGAGTGCATTAATAGACTGTCCACAAAAAATGTGCATATGTCTATTTTTCATCTTTTCTCTGTGCAAAGTAAATGTTTTTAAGAGCACTTTGCAACTGATAATATAGAATTTGTATTTGGAAAATTTGGCACATCAAATTGAACAATAACTTTTTTCTTTTCTATAGAATGTAGAAAAAATAAAGGGCATGCCATAGGCAGATTATGAAAAATGTATAAATTATATATTTACCTGAAAACAGCAAATAAGTTTAAATAAATGTTATAGTTTAGTAAAACATTTAAAAATTGTTAGCTCTTATTTATCAAATGGAGTATATATTTGTTTGTAAGAATGACTGAAAGGAACACAAAAAATTCATATATTCCCTTGTTTTATCAAGGTTGAATATCAAATAAAATAAAGACTATGATACTATTAGTAGCATCACAAATAGTATACATTTTTGAATATACAAGAAACAAATTAGAAATTATGTTAATGAAGATAGACAGATATGCAGAATTTCCTTCATTAGATATGTTTTAATTTGAGAGTTAATTTGTTAAGATTTAATTTTCTTTGAGAGGAATTTGATTCATTTGCAATATGAATTTGAATAATTTTATGAATATTTTTGAGAAAATTTCAAGTTTAGCAGATAAAGATTATAAAAGTTCTTTTGAAAAGAAGAATTTAAAACACATTATCAATTTCATGATCATTTCTTAATAATTTAAATGCTTTGGATATTTTCTTAGCAAGTATATGTAGAAGTTGTGAGTTGTTCTGGAAAACTACACTCCAATAACTTGTTAATTCTGATTTGGGTCATTGGTTGAGAGTGTCTAAGATGTAGCTTTGACTGTTGGAATAAATAGGAGTTTTTAATGCTGACATTCTAATTGCATATTTTTAATACATGTTGCAGACTGGCTTTAATGTCAGTTCTCCATACTGAGATTCTAAAATAAATTTTGATTTAATACAAATTTGTCAGATTTATGATGATGTGCTGTTATATGTCAAGGTATAGTTTTAATTTTATCATGGTAAGATTGATATATATATTCTTATTTCAAAAGCAGTGAATGAATTTGACTTTCTTTGCAGTTCTCAATAATATGTATAAAATTTTTTAGACTGTGATTAGGCCATTAAGAATTATAAAACTGTGAGCGCAATGTTGTTATTGATTTTGCTCCTAGTCTTTGAGACTATTCAGTACCTTAGTAGCTTAGTACTAAGGTACTAAGAGCTTAGTACCTCTTAACATCCAAACAACAGAACTTTGTACAGCACTGCAGTGATTTATCAAAGGATTGTGGAGAAAAAGAGCACTACTTTTGTAGCCTTCATACTCCTGATACCTGAGACATATCACTTGATCACTTGAATCCCGTTATTTATCAATTTGCTCGAGCAGGTGCCAGTAACATTTCCATTGGATCCTATCAAGTGCCAATGTAGCCCAATAACATCTGGTTGATTCAGGAATATGAAGAGCCTCAAACTGTTCCTTTAGGGTCTTGACAAGGAAGTCTGACCATCTTGTAGGTGGGCGGCCACATGATCTTTTGAATCCCGTGTGATCCAGTCGGTAACAACTCTAGTCCAGCAGTCGGCTCCAAATCGCATTACATGTCCAGCCCATCTGATTTTCAAAGCCTTGGCTAAAGAGACAGTGTCCCTGATTCTGGATTAGCGATGGAGGTCAGAACTCCGGATTCCTTCTCTCACTTGAGTGAGGCATGATATTCCAAACGTAGCTCTTTCGATTCCTCTCTGGGAGACCCGAATAGCATTCTCATCCTGTGGGGCCACATGATTTACCTCTAAATTACCATGAATATTCTACCCACCCCTCTGAGAGAGCCCCCACAAAGTAATGAGAATATAGTACCCGCACGGCAGAGCCTGGCAAGCTGTCCGATGCATGTTCGATATGCTAAAACCAGTAACAAAAACCTGAGACATATATATATATATAAAATATATGTATGTATGTATATATATAATATATGAATGCATGTCATAGTGAAGCCACTTAAAATTTCTTTTATCTCTGACTAAATATGCATTTAGATTTATCCAGGTAATCATAAATTGCACAGGTTCATTTTTCTTCTTTAAAATAATTGTGAAGATTAACATCATACAGCTTTCAGCCAGTGGCACCATGGCATATTATTGCTAGGGTATTGAGACCATATTACAGGGAACTGTGGGATGGAGTATGCAGTGTTGAGGATGGAATTCAGAGTCCTGAATGGGCATGAGTAAGTCATGTATTCTACAAGCTGAGCCACATCCTAGTACCATCAAACTAATTCCTTAGGAAATGTAATGAAATTACATTTATTATGCCAAGTGCATCATAGATTGACTTCATTTTTTTAATTTGGGTCTCATCAAAACATGTTACCTTCAGTAGAGAAATGAGAGTTTAAGAAAGTCACTATTGGCATATTTTTAAGAAACTGCAAAATAAAACATGGTGCTATAATTAAAAACACCAGACAACTACTATCTCTAGGCTTAAATGAACAAAGACAAAGAAAAATGAATGAAATCTGAGATTGATGCATAGAAGAACAAAGTCCTCTGATAGCAGCTGCATTCTTCAGAAGATAGCCATAGATTTCAGAAGATAATCTATCTGCTAAAGTGGAAATAAAAAATGATGAACGACTTGGAAGAACAAACAAGGAAAAATATTTTGCCAAGCAATTCAGAGGAATAACCTAATCACAGAATATACTAACAGTAGTTCTAATGCAGCTGTTCATATTGAGACATAATCAGGGATCATCTAATCATCTGGTTGAAAATCTGTAAGAATTCCATATTTCCACCCACCTTGAAGAACAGAAAAGCAACACAAATTCTCTTCCTACTACAGATAGTTTCCCAGAGCTTTAAAATACAAGAAGTTCTGATATGGGGACTCAGGCACAGAAAAGGAAAACTGAGTCATAAAAATTGAATATCTTCAAGAGTAAGAATGAATGTGAAATGTAGTTGCAGATGTGCCTCAGCGGAAGAGCACTTTGCATGAGTGAGGACTTATGAGTGGTTTATGTTCCCCTAAGCACCACTAGTAGTGATTCCTAGACACTAAGCTTTTAGTAACTCCTGAACATAACTAGGTGACATCCCCAACCACAAACAAATGAACAAAGTGTGACTACTATTTTGGCAGAGCTAAACTTTTCCCTTACCTTGGAACAGCCCTGCCTTTGGAACAGTCAACGACTGCCTACAAATCTTATTGTCCATAATCAAAAAATATTTTAAGAAGTTAAACAACCTAAAAAAATGGATAAATATGTCAATGAATTTATTCTCCCCACCCAAAGAAAATAGTAACTCAGTATTGTCTTTCTATGAAAAACACTGAAAAGACATTAGAGCTTTCGATTTCCGTTTAGCAGAGTTATCTGACATGTGAAGAAAGTCTCTAAAATAAAGTGAGGAGTAAAGAAGGCAGGGAAAGCAATTGGAGAGAGCAGAAACAAGACAAAGATTTTCAATGTTTCCAGAGGTGAGGGAAAAGTTTAAGACAGGGGTACGGGACCTATATGTGCAAGGATACAAGTGTGTTCCTTGTTACCACATTATCACCATGGTATAGCTCTGGAAGCTTTGCACTCTACCTGGTATTTTTCTTGAAGCTTTGCACACCATTGTGGGAGATCCTGGCTACTTATATACCACTGAACCTGTAGCAGCTCTCCTTAGGACCCTACCACTGAGCCATTAGGCCCTATTGATGAGATACAGTGGGAAGTGACCCATGGCCATCTTGAGAACTACTTCTAAGTCACTCCCTTTCTGCTCCACAAGAAATTGTTTCCAGGAAACATGGAAAATTACCTGTGGAGAATAAATGGAAAATTAGACACTGAACTTTTGATAGTTGAATTTCTTTACAAGCAAGATTAATAAAAGAGTGGGAGGCTCAAACTGAGTGAAACACTTGGAAAATAAAACTAAGTAATGTGCCATAGGAATGAAAAAAATTGATTCAAGAGGTCATTCATTTGACTAAAAAATTAGAGAGGAAGACAAGAGAAAACGTTGGGGAAGTATTTCGTAGCAATTTATCAAAGAAATGATGTATTTTCTGAGATTCTCAGAACTGAATTATCTGGACACTCTGATTAAAATGATTCACCAGATCATTTTCTACTTCAATGACAGAAAAAATTTTGCTGAGAAAAAGAAGCATAGAAAATCCACATTAATTAGTTACAAAGATGTTACCCACCAACCATAGGATTTGAGATACTGGGGGCACATGGTAAAGTTCATTTCCATTAAGCATTGGAGACAGATTTAAAAGGGTTTCCCGAATTTTTCTGTTAGGGTTTTTCCTCTTAAAAATATTAAGATAATTTTTTTATTTGTAATTTAGAATTTGTATTTTCCAATATAAAAAAAAAACTATAGAATCTCTAACAATCTAGTCTATGGGTTTGCAAAATGTGTTTCAGAACTTCATAAAACAGGCATTAATATGTTTCATTTAAGAGGGGATCCTATTGTCTTTAAAATATGGTAGGTTTTTGGTGTCTCTGAAGATACTTTTAGGCACCATGATTAAAAAAACGTTTTAATAAGAATGAAGTTTCAGGTATTCAATGTTGGCAAGTTTTTCAGGAACCCACTACACCCACCCCCACTATCCTAATGGAAAAATTAAGTTCTATAGGCTGACTTTCAGGATATGTTACTATCAGCCATTTATTTTATTTCTATGTTTCTTTATATTCAACTTAGACAACAAAATGATTTTGTATTTGTCCCTCTCCTTCTAACTGACTTGCTTCAACATGGCACCCTCTAGTTCTATCCAAATTGCACCAAACTGAATAATTTCATCTTTTCTTATTGCTCAGTATTATTCCATTGTTGTATATGTATATATATATATATATATATATATATAAATATATAGTAGACACGTATGCCTAAAAGTAGATGAGTTGAAAAGGAAACTATATATATATACATATATATATAGCAGAGTTTCCTTTTCAACTCATCTACTTTTAGGCATTTGGTTATCTCGCAGATCTTGGATCTTGTGAATTGGTCTATATTAAACACAGTAGTGCAAACATCTTTTCAAAATAATGTTTTTTGTCTAAAGATGTAGATGAAAAGAAGTGGAATTTCTGAGTCATGTGGAAGCCCAATTCTTATTTTTTAGAACTCTCACAGAGGGCTGAATGAAATGACATCCCTGAAAGTAAATAAGCTTTCCTTTCTCACACTATTCACAAAAATAAATCCTTTATGTACTAAAACTATGATTTTTTAGTTCCAAATCCATAGCTACATCAAGAAAAAAAGGTAGAGCTTTACATGTTGTTGAATTAAGGGATAACTTTAATGACTCAGTGTCATTGACCAAGCAAACAAAAGGAAAAATTAAAAAAAAATGTTTACTTCAACTTTTTATACAGTGCAAAAAAATGACTGGAAGAAAAATATTTACTCACCACACACTGATGAAAGGTTAATGTCCAAGATGTTTAAAGTGTTTGTCAAACTTAAACATAAAAATAAAAAAAGAAATACATAGAGATGAACAAACATTTGTTCAAAGTAGAAAAGTAGCCATAGATATATGAAACAGTATTCTTCATCATTATTAACAAAGAAACTGAAATAACAGCAATGAGGTATCTCAGAGATACTGATTTGCACACAGGAAAAGAGCAGAAACAACCAGTGTTGTGGGACAGGGAGGGAAAAAATGGACCATGGTAATGTTTTGTAAAAACTAGTCAGTGTCATTCAACTCTAGTGTAAGGTATCATTTCACTATCACTATCACTATCTTCCCCGTTAATCATCTATTTGCTAGAGCGGGCACCAATAATATCTCCATATCCTGGTCATGCTAGTGGAACCCAAAGGCATCCGCTTGCTCCAGGAACATAAAGAGCCTCAAACCATTATATTAGGTCACGGGAATGACCTAATATAAATGTTACTGGTATTGGGCATATCAAATATGACAGGAGTAGCTAGCCAGGCTTGCCATGCGGGTGGCATACTCTTGTAGTCACCTCTAAATAAAGCATTTATTGATGAACTGCGAGGCCACTAGCAGCCGAGCAAGCCGGGCTGTGATAGTCTGGTCTACTGGGTGGAGTTGAGATGTGAGGGAAGTCCGGATGTGGAAAATGGCGGCCCCCATGGAGTAGGGGGAGTTGTCTGGCTTGTTGGTGAAGCTCTGATGGGGTGGCAGGCCAGGGCTAGAACCCGCCATGCCTCCCGGTGCCTCATGAGTGGCTGGGCACAGGGAGAGCAAGTAGCAGCTCTGCCCCATATCTGAGAGTCTCTGGTTCAGCATACCTGGGCCGGATTGAAAAAAAAAAAACTGCTGCAGGGTGGGTGTCGATCAGGGCTGTGATAGTCTGGTCTGCTGGGTGGAGTTGTGATGAGAGGGAAGTCTGGATGTGGAAAATGGTGGCCCCCATGGAGTAGTGGAGGTCGTCTGGCTTGTGAGGCTCTGCTGGGGTGGCAGGTCAGGGCTAGAACCCACTATGCCTCCCAGGCACCTCATGAGCGACTGGACACAGGGAGAGCAAGTAGCAACTCTGCCCCATGTCTGAGAGTATCATTTATTTGTTTTTTTCTTTTTCTTCTTTTTTTTCCTATCATTTATTTGTTTTTTAATCTTTAGTGAGGTTATTTTTTTTTTAAATTATTGCATAATCTCCAGATATACAGTTTTATAGTTTAGCATCTCTGTATGGCAATCAAGATGAGCCATTAAATTTACTTCTTCTACCACACAATTAACTCCTTTACCTATTAAGACTAGCCCAAATCCCTTTGCCTTTGACAGTCATCAGACATCAAAAGTCTATGGGCTTATATTTTATTTTATTTATTATATTCTTTGTCTCTTTATCCTCTGCCTAAGAATGATATCAATTTTACTTGTCTTTCTCAATCTGATTTATGACAGCAAATTATTACTCTCTATAGTTGAATAGTACACCATTATGTGAGTCTATTATATATGTATATGTTTATGTATAGAAAAAAGGATAAATGTCAGTATTGTAGAGCTTCTGGACAGAGATTTCCAGGTGCATCTTTCAAAGGCCTAGTAGAGTATACCTAAAGCAACATAAAATCTTGCCTTAAATTATCTGGGATATAGGACTAAGTGAAAAGTACAATATTAATAAACACATAATTTATGAAACTCAATTTTTGAAATAATAAATATAAAGTAATAACGTATCACGATCACGATCTTCCCGTTGATCATCTATTTCCTAGAGCGGGCACCAGTAATATCTCCATATGTCCTGTCTCATGCCAGTAGAGCCAGGGGCATCGGCTTGCTACAGGAACATAAAGAGCTCAAACCATTATATTAGGTCATGGGAATGACCTAATATAATTGTTACTGGAATTTGGCATATCATATACAACACGAGAAGCTTGCCAGGCTTGTCGAGCGGGAGGCAAACTCTTTAAACACCTCCAAATAAAGCATTTATTGATGAACCGCACAGCCGCGGCGCGCAAGCCGGGCTGTGATGGGCTGGTCTGCTGGGTGGAGTTCTGACAAGAGGGAAGTCCAGAAGTGGAAAATGGCGGCGACCGTGGAGTGAGGGAGGGGTGGTCTGGCTTGTTGTGAGGCTCTGCCGAGGTGGTGGGCCACGGCTAGAACCCACCATGCCTCCCGACTGCCTCATGAACGGCTGTGCACAGGGAGAGCAAGGAACAGCTCTGCCCCATGTGTGAGAGTCTCTGGACCAGCATACCTGGGCCGGATTGAGGAAAAAAGCTGCTGCAGGGTGGGTGTCGGTGATCCGCGCTGTGATGGGCTGGTCTGCTGGGTGGAGTTCTGACGAGAGGGAAGTCCAGAAGTGGAAAATGGTGGCGACCGTGGAGTGAGGAGGAGTGGTCTGGCTTGTTGTGAGGCTCTGCCGAGGTGGTGGGCCAAATAAGTCAACAAGTACCATAAGGGAAAGTTGAAAAGAACTTTGAATAAGTGTATAACTCTAATTTTAAAAGTATTTATATTTTCCTGTAAGCATATATAGCCTGACAAAGCTTAAAATCTTTTCATTAAAGGACTAAAATGTTTGTCAGTAGAATCTTTTATTAAAACGTAGACACATATAATAAGAGGAAAGTTAAGGACCTTGACTGGGTTAGGACATAAGAACTGTAAAACCATCTTTCCTTCCAATAATCACCATTCCCATTAAGATGCCTCTGCTCTACCTTAAGGTTCTAATGGGTACATTTTAACATTTATGTAGAGACAGAAAATGTAGAGAAGTCATTAACTAAATATCACATAATTCTTGTTAGTCTCACATATTTAACACAGTGCTCTGTGTTCTAGAGATGATAGTAGTTGATAGACTGCAAAGTAAAAGGATGCAGTTTGTAGTTACATGAAAAATTTATGTCACCTCAATTTCATTTAGGTTTTACATTGTAGGTAATTTGGCTGCTATAAGATTTTTCAAAAGCTCCTCTGCTCTATAAAAAAACACCACAATAACCTATTTTATAGGTTCTTTATGCATCATTAATATTTCTTTTAGGAAGATGTCAATGCCCCAAAATCGGTACAAAGAATATAAACATTAAAGCTTGAATAACTCAAGGGGAGTTTTATCAAGAATCTGAGAATATATTTTTATTTTAAATGTTCCTTTATGATTTATGACCAAAAAATATTTTGGGGACATATTAAGTACTGTTTATTTTATTTGTTTAAATCTTTGTCCCTGGTGTTTATAGTAGTACTGTTATTCTCACTTCTACAGAGAAACATATGATTCATAAATATTTCATGGGTTTAATCTTAGTCTTTGATACTGAGATACTTTTCTCAAGAGTCCATTTGTATTCTACATAGTACATCTTTTGTATTCTATTTAACTCAAAATGTTTTACATGACATGACAGTAAAATATTCAAATGCTTGGTGCTCAAAATGTTACACAAGTTGACTGTAGAAATATTGCTCTAGGTTTCAGAAATTGGCTTAAGCTTTTTTTTTTTGTTCATATACTAAAACTTTTTTTACATGTTGGAGGTGGGGTCGGGTAACACCCAGTAGTGCTCAGGGTTTACTCCTGGTTCTAGGTTAGGGATCACTCCTGGAATTGCTCAGAGAACATATGGGATAGAAAACTTGGTTAGTTATGTTCAAAGCAAGAGATCTACAGTTGCTCTTGTTGCAGTACACTGCTGCCCAGAGCCTCTGCATATGACCTGGAGTTGCCTGCTGCATGTCACTTTGTAGATAGGAGGAGGACAGTTTGAATGTGGCAGTTCATCTGACCATGTATTCTATACCGACTGGTATAAATATTCTCTCATGCTGCAACAATCATTGTGGGACTAGCTAGGTCTTACTGGTATATTTGCCTGGCCACATTGGATCTCTAAGTAACTAGACCAGAGAGAAATGCTGTTTGCCTCCAAGTAAGCAAGCACGGCTCTCTGATAAGTCAAAGGCTAATATACAGAGCAACCATGAAGTAAAGATGAGACTCTTGTGAAGGCTAGAAGAAATATATAATTGGCTATAGCATATTCTTTGGTACAGATGCATGCCTTTGTATTCTGAGATACAGTTCATCTCAGAAGCCACTCCTTCACTCTATCCTGCAGGTTCACTTCCAAGGCAGATCTTGGCTTGGCAACATTAACATCTCAAAGGGCCTAGGTGAAGTCTTGGGAGAAATTACCTGAGGATATTTGACCTGACTGCTTCCTGTTGGAGTGGGTGGTCTGAGTTGCAGGGATATAAAAACTATAGCCTGTTGTCTTTTGATCTCTCTTTTTTTGGTGCTCTGTTTCTTGCCTCTTTGTGGTCTCCTCTCTGCAGGACCCCTTAACACATGGTGGCAGCCATCTTGGCTTATGTGTGGCTGGGGCCCAGCCAGGAAACCTAAGTTCGGGTTTTCCTATTGCTGATTTGTATGCCAGAACCTGTGTAAGTAAAGCATTTTGTAACTGCTGGATTCTAGCGTCTTTCTCCATCTGCTGGCTGACAGTCCCGTGGGGCAGAAGGGGACCCCTATACCCTGCACCTGGACTTTGTCGGGAACCAACCAACATACCCTGACAGTTCTGACCCCACAGATACTGTGTTTCAGTACTCTGTCGCTCAGAGCCTTAGCATCTTGTGTGAAGTTACCTCCTGCAGGCCACTTTGTAGATAAAGGGTGGAAAGCAGCTTGGATCTGTGACTTTATGTGACAGTATGTCTTACCATGTATTCTATGCTAGCTGGAATAAATATTTTCTCATATGCTACCTTAATCATTGTGGGACTATATAGATCCTACCAGTATATTTAACTGACCACATTGGATCTCTAAGTAATTAGACTAGAGAAAAATGCCGTTTGCCTCCAAGCAAGCATGTGTGGCTCTCTAATAAGTCTAAAGGCTAATATACAAAACAACTATGAAGTAAAGACAAGAATCTTGTGAAGGCTTGGAGTAATATATACCTAGCTGTAGAATATCCATTGGTACATATACATGCCCTTCCCCCTCAACTCTACCCTGCAGGGCCACTTTCCAGGCAGATCTTGGCTAGGGTAATATTAACATTTCAATGGAACTAGGTGAGGTCCTGGGAGAAGTTACCTGAGGGGATTGACCCTAACTACTTTCCATTGATGTGGGCTGGTCTGGGCTGAAAAGTTATAAAAGCTGTATCCTGCTTACTTCCACCACTTTTTGCTTTTTGGCCTCTTGCCATTTTACCTTCTCCCTCTGCTCCTCTTTCCTTTCTCTTCCCTGTTGGGCCTTAGCATGAAGTAGCAGTCATCTAGCCCTAGGATTCTAAGCTTACACATGGCCGAAGCCCTGGTAGGAACCAGAAGTCTGGGGTTTTCCTATTGCCAGATTGTGTACCAGAACAAGTGTTAGTAAAACCTTTTGAAACTTTGCTGAATTTTCTACTCTTTCTCTGTCCCCTGGCCATCCATTCCCTGGGGCAGAAGGGATCCCCAGTACCTTCTCCTGGATTTTGTCAGGGCAACCAGTGCACCTTGACACTAAATTCTTGAAATAATCATAAAAGTAAATCTCTGGATTGGTTTTTGTAACATTAATGATATAATTTTCCACATGCCATGTTTTTATATATTTGTACCTGGTCTAAAGTAGCAGAATTTCAGAGTTAGCTTGATCACTTGATAACTTCAATCCCGTTATTAATCAATTTACTGAAGCGGGCACCAGTAACATTTCCATTTGACCGTATTATGTGCCAATGTAGCCCAATGGAATCTGGTTGATACAGGAATATCAAGAGCCTCAAACCATTCCTTCAGAGTCTTGACAAGGAAGTCTGATTATCTAGTAGGTGGGCGGCCATGTGATCTTTTGACATCCTGTGGGATCCAGTCAGTAACAGCTACTCCTCTCCAAATCGCATTACATGTCCAGCCCATCTGATTTTCGTTGCCTTGGCAAAGAAGACAGCGTCCCTGATTCTGGAATAGCAACGGAGGTCAGAACTTTGGATTCCATCTCTCACTTGAGTGAGGCGTGATATTCCAAGCATAGCACTTTCTATTCCTCTCTGGGAGACCGAATAGCATTCTCATCCTAATTTGGTAGGGCCCAGGTCTCTGAGGCATATGTTAATGCAGGGAGAACAGTGGAGTCAAAGTGATGTGCCCGGAGTCAGAGGTTCTTTGTCATTTTAGCTATTTCTTGGATGCCTTTGAAGGCATTCCATGCTGCTCTCTTCCTCCTGTGCAGCTCAGGTTTTAGGTCGTTTATCATGTTGACTTCTTGACCTAGGTACACATAACTGCTGCATTCAGAGATGTCTGTTCCATTGAGAGTGAAGGGGGCCTATGGAACTAGTTCATTTTTCATAAACATAGTTTTCTTTAGATTCAGCTGTAGACCTATCTTTCCACATTCTCAGTCGAAGTCAGTCAGCATTTTTGCCGCTTGGCTAATGTTTGGTGTTATTAGAACAATGTCATCAGCAAAGCGGAGGTGGTAGAGTTGCTGACCATCTATCTTCACTCCCATTCCTTCTCATTCTATTTGCCGCATGATGTTCTCAAGGGTGGCGCAGAGGAGTTTTGGTGATATGGTATCACCCTATCGAACCCCTCTTTTGACATCAATGATCACTTCCTTGTAGAATGGTGAGATCCTGGTGGTGAATCCGTAATACAGCTCACGAAGGATCTTGATGTATTGGGTTTGAACACCCTGTTTGGCTAGGGCTTCGATGACTGCTTCAGTCTCCACAGAATCAAAGGCTTTCTTTAAATCAATGAACGTGAGACAGAGCGGCATCTTGTACTCCCTACAAACTTCAATGAGCTTGATTAGTGTGTGGATATGGTCGATTGTGCTGAATCCTTTTCGAATCCAGCTTGCTCACATGGTTGTACTTCATCTAGTGTTCTACCAATCCTATTCAGGATGACTTGAGTGAACAGCTTGTAGATGACGGAAAACAGGCAGATGGGGCAATAGTTGCTGATGTCGTGAATGTCTCCCTTCTTGAACAGTAGAACTGTCCTGCTGGTTTTCCATTGGGAGGGCACCTTGCATTCGGACAGGTAGTGTGTGAAGAGCCGAGCTAGTGTATTGATGAGTACCCATGGCAGATTGTTCTGGTGTTAGGGCCTGACTTTGTCTGTGCCTGGTGCTGTTCCCTTCTTTACCAACAAAATGGCATATCATATTTCAGAAGGGAGAATGTTGGGAATGACATGTCCATCCTGTGGAATTAGGTATGTGGGCAGGTGGATGTGGTTATCAAAGAGATCTGAGTAGAAGTCATGGATAATCTTCTCCATTGCCTTTCTGGAAGATGTGATAGATCCATCAGGATTCAGACGGCAGTCATCTTGGTCTTATAATTGGTGAAGGAGAAGCGGGCGTTTCAATGCCTTTCCTGGCTTCTGCTATGTCTTCCAGTATTTCTGCTCTGCTTGGTGTATCTGTGTCTGTTGCTCAAGCATTCCTGGGCTTGAAATACTCTCCACTGAAGGGCAGGTCTCTGCAGGGTGGGTCCTTGTAGGCTGGGTTTCTGACAAGCCAGGCTGGAGACTGGATTTTCTGTTGGGTGGAGATCTTATGAGCTTTGGAGTTTAGATGGTGAAGATCGCTGCCAGCAAGGTGTGGGGGTTTACCTGGGCTCTTCCGAGGCTCCATCAGGATAGTGGACTGGGGTTGTAAAGTTGCTCTCATGGTGTATGGAATGCAGGGGGTTCAATGGGCAAAGCTGGTTTCTGCTCTGCCAGGTGTATCTGTGTCTGTGGCTCGAGCATTCCTGGGCTTGAAATCCTCTCCTCTGAAGGGCGGGTCTCTTCAAGGTGTGTTCTGGTAGGCTGGGTTTCTGACAAGCTGGGCTGGAGACTGGCTTAATCTCTTGGGTGGAGATCTTACAGTTTCGGAGTGTGGATGGTGAAGATTGATGCCAGCAAGGTGTGGAGGTTTCTCTAGGTTCTTCTGAGGGGTGGGGGTCTCTCTGGGTTCTCCTTCAGAGTTAGCACAAGAATCATTAGACTTAGTAATGTTCCCTAACTTAAACACATTACTATTGTTTTAATAATGATTTATTAGATGTGTTATAAATATTTTAGTTTGAATTTGAAACTGCTTGAAAATATTTGCTGATATCCATACTTTTAAAGGAAAATTAGTTTATATGTGAGTGCTTCCAAGCCTTATAAAGATTCAAGTACTGAAGTTCTTACTTCATCTGTTTATTTCTCTTTGATTTCAATAGCATATTGTTAATCTACTAATATTTAGAATTGCCTTTTTCTTTTGATTAGTATCTAGTTGTCTAGTTATATCTAATTGTAATATAAAAAAAGAGGCAGAGCTGGGCAAGATACCCGTGTTGTGTTTGATATGCCAAACAACAGTAATAATTATAGACCTCATTACCATGACCTGAAGGAATGGTTTGAGACTCTTCATGTTCCTGGAGTGAGCCGATGCCCTTGGACTACACTAGCACACAACAGGACATAAGGAGATGTTACTGGTGCCTGCTTGAGCAAATCTATGAACAACGGGAAGACAAGTGATACAAGTGATAAAAAAAAAGAAACTCTCTATATTGTTTAAGTCTTTTTTTTTCTTTTTTGGGTGTTACACCTGGGATTGTACAGGGATTTCTCCTTGTTCTGTGCTCAGGAATTCCTCCCCTTTGGGAGTATATAGGGACAATATAGGGACGCCGGGGATTAAACCTGATTGGCCACATGCAAAGCAAACAACATACCTGCTGTACTATTGTTCAGGCCCCATTATGTAAGTCTCAATAAATGTATCAAAATTTGTTTAGCGTGGTCTCACTGTAGTGTGGGGGCTTGGGAAGTACTTTTCGTTATTTGATTCTTAAGTATGGACCTGAAAGTTCTGCTTAGGTCCAGAGGTACAGAAGACCCCCAGGTTCATTCTAGTAGTTCTGGTACCAGTAACGGTCTATCTATGCAGTGCTGGGGTTCAGGTTAAATGTCTAACACTTACAAAGCATACACTCCACCACTCAGAATTATCTTCTTGCTTTTTAAAGTTATTTTATTCAGCAAGCTATGATCTACTGTTGAGAATGTTAATGTGGATTTGAGAAGAACACTATTTTCTGTTGTTTTGGAGTTAAATGTGCTGTAAGTTAGTTTAATCCATCCATTTGTCACTTTTCCATTGATTTTCTATCTAGATGATCTATTACTGCAAATGGCATATTAAATGCCCCTAGTGATATTGGCATCAATGATTTTTTAAAAGATACTAATATATTCTTTATGTATTTTGGTCTCCAGTGTATACAAATCCACATTTTGCATATACATATAAAACAGTATTAATTGTAATTTATTCATTTTGATCTATATATTATTATATAATATCTAGATTGTCTGGATTGTCTCTTACTACCTTTGGCTTCTGGCCACCAGTGGTGGCTTTCTTATTCATATAGAATAGCTAGATTAAGCTTTTATAGAAGTACCGGCTGGTGGTGACATTCCCCTTTAAATTTTGTTTCTTTGGGAAACATTTTTGTCTCATATAAGAAAGCATTTTATGGGATATTCTTGGCTGGTGGCTTTTATCTTTTGAGTATTTTGAATATATAATTCACTTTCTCTTCACCTGTAGAGTTTCTGCTGAGAATTCTCATAATAATAGCTTCATGGGAGTACCTTTTTTATGCTGTCATTTTTTCTTGTCTTATTCTCTTAATCTATTCACTAACATAGATTTGGATGCAAGCCCTGTATTTGGATAACCATGGGTTCTTTTATTTACATTGAATTATATATTATATCTTTCTCTAGACTTTTTGATGTTTTTAACACATGTTTTGTTTGAGAACTCTCCCTATGCCATTCTCTAACTCTTTACCAGAGTTATTGCTTTCCACTCTGGAGTCAGAGCTTTTTGCAGAATTCTTCCATGTTTTATATCTTAGTTATTTAAGTTTTTCCATCTGAATTCGTTCTAAGTTTTAATGGAAATTTTCTATTAAACTTTTCAATCTGGTTTATAGAATTATTATCTGAATCTTTGTTAATTTTATTTTTAGAACTTATGTCTTATTTTTCAAGCATTGCTTTAAGTTGATAAATTGCTTTCCTGGATTTTCTTCTATAGTTTCTTCATAGTATTTATTTTGAATTCTCTGTCTGTGGGGTAATCATGTTCCATATATTTGATATCTTTGATTTTCCATCTATTCTTTAGTGATGTCATGTTGCCTTAATATCTTGCCTGATGAACTATTTCTCTGTAATACATTGCTCCTCTACTAATATTGAGATGATCACTCAGTTTATGTGATCTTTGAAAAACTAAATTAGACATAGGATAATTGCACTCATTTGTGCTGTATAAAAACATGATATGAGTCAATGGCTAGGGGGACTGGTCTACAGTTGGAAGACTTCCTCAGGTGCTGGGGGGAGAAGAAAATTGGGTTAGAGAGGGGCACTATGACAAAGATAGTTGGAAACGATCGCTCTGAATAAGAGCTGCAAACTCAAAGTACATAAAGGAGCATAAATAATAACCTCTCAGTAGCTATATTATAAACCAAAATGCCCAAAAGAGAAGAGACAGAGAGACAGAGAAACATAGAGACAGAGAGACAGAGAGACAGAGAAATGCCTGCCATAAGACTGGCTGGGTCAGGGAGGTGGCAGGAAAGAAACTGGGACATTGGTGGTGGGAAATGCACACTGGTAGCAGGATTGGTATTGGAACATTGTATGACTGAAACCTGATTATGAACATCTTTGTAACTGTGTATCTCACTTGTCACTTGTCACTTGTTTTCCCGTTGATCATCAATTTGCTCGAGTGGGCACCAGTAATATCTCCATACGTCCTGTCACATGCTAGTGTAGCCCAAGGGCATCTGCTTACTCCTGTATCTCACAGTTTTGAATTTAAAAAATCTATTAGAAACCTAGAACTAGTATGATTATATTTTCTTCTCTGGCACTTGGTGATAGGTTAATGTGGTTTTACAATTATTATTATTATTATCATCATCATTATCATATTCATTTTACTACTGATTTGCTGCAGAGGGACAAGAAAAATTTTAAAAATGCTTCTGTGTGGTTTGAATCAGATGGAGGCACAAAGCTTTAGGTCTCCACAGTAGCTCTGTTTTTATCTTCTCTTTGGAATTCTAGCTTTAAGGCTCAAAAGTCTATTTGATATTAGTAACTTCCTAACGCCAGTCTAGATTACAAACTTTATAGAGGAAAATGTTGCATAGAGTGCTATCTCTGTCGCTCTTTTTATTTAGACACTGGCCCATGGAAGACTCTCGGCTTCTCTGTACTGAGATTCACTTGAACCAAGCATGTGTGTAAACATATTTCTACTGTCCTCAAGCGATCTGGTACCATTGCTGTTTCTCTCCTGCTCAGAATGTTATATCTGTTCTTCCCTTGTCACCTAGTTTCTGTCACGTAGAAGCATTTATCTCTATACTGTCCCTTGAAAGTAGTCTGTATTGGTTGGTCCATGGTGTTTACAAAGCACTTCAATGTTATCAAAATGCTGTAGGACTTTAAATGAATAGTTGCATGATGTTCCTCTTTAAGGGAGAGCAAAACAAGGACTATCTTGTATTAGAAACCTATTATGTCATTCCCTTGGAATTTTTTTGGTCATTTTACTTATTTTTATTTTCACAAAATTGTTCATTATGATTTGTTAGAGGCATTCAATATTCCAACACAAATCCCAATAATACTTTCCTATCACCTTATTTCTAATTTTCCCAACCACTCCTTAGGCCTGCTATATTATTTATAGTCAGCCCTCAATAATTTATTTTATATTGCTACTAGTAAATACTTTGCTGAAAATTATCAAAAACTGTTTCTTTTAGAAAGTTAGTAAAGATTATTGTATATAAGCAAGGAGCCTTGTATAAGAGATTACTAACATGTTGTTACAGGATAAGACTTTTGTGCTTATAGTCTGTTCATTGAGATTGGTTGCTTTCTACTTTACATCCCATCCAATCTGGTGTGCTACTCAATTTATAAGTGTTGTAGAGTTTGAGATGTTCCATGATCCAGGAATTCCAAAATGTTTTAACTGAGAGATAAAGTGGAGTTAAATTTTTAACTGGAGAGCAGCTTTTGTGTGTGACTGCTGGGCCTTCTGGAAGAACAGGGAGATGGTGGGGGGTGGGGAGGGCAGGAAGGGTGGGAGTTAGCTCATATAAGATTCCATGAAAGCCTGGATATTTCACTCATAAAACATGTATACCTGAGTTTTTCAACAATTAATTTTTGGATGTGGCATATCCTGAGCAGTGGAGTTCGGCCTTGAGCATGGTGGCAATTGTGGAGTATAAAAGTTCTCAGCTGCTGAGGCTCTGTTTGAGCTGGTTATCCCAGCACCTGCCCACTTCTGAGGTGCCCCAGATGACTCAGCCTGGTGCTTGGAGCATAACCATCTCTGCAATTTGTATTTATCTTTCAAGATTTATTTATGAGTCCCTATGTCATGGCCAGTGAATGAGATTACTTGACGTCAGAGGAGATTCTTGTGCTGACTGCTGGACCTATCTCAAGCAAATAGGGGAAGTAGCCCATCCCCAATTCTGTGAAAACTGAGAGATTTCAGTAACAAAACCTGCATACTTGAGTTTATCAACAGATTAATTTCTGGATAAGGATTATCATGAACAGTGGAGTCCAGTCTTGAGCACTGTGACAAAGAGCAGTGTAGTCTGCCTTGAGCATGATGGTGAATGTGGAGTTTGTGGATTTTGGCTTCAGGGATCTGTTGAGTAGGTAAGTCTAGCACCCAGCCCTCTCTGAGTATCATTAATTCAAGTCATAGAAATGAGGTCTATAATTGTTACTGGTTTTTGGCATATCAAATACAACACATGTAGCTTGCCAGGCTCTGCTGTGCAGGTGGGATACTCGTGGTTAGTAGGTTCTCAGTTCATGCATTTATTGATGAACTGCATGGCTGCAAAGTGGCCATGCACAATGCAGAGAACGGTTTTTCTCTTTGGTGGAGCTCTGATGAGCTTTGGAGTACTGATGTTGAAAATGGCAGCCCTCAGGGTGCAGGGGTTCCTCTGGCTTTTTGCGAGGCTCTATTGGGATGACGGGCCAGGACTAGAACTGCCTTCACTCCCTTTTAGGAGATATGGAATTTAAATTGATAATTTAATAAAAAAATTAAATATATAATATTGAAATAAGAATTAAAAATGTAACAGAAAACAATCAAACCTAAGATGGAACTGCAAAACACATACACTAAAGAGAGAACAAAAACACTGGCATACTCAAAGGTTATGAAATTAAAATTAGATTTTTATGCTATGTCTGATGGTGCCAGGGTTTACTCCAAACTCCTCACTCAGAAATCACTTCTCGTGGTGATCAAGAGACCATATGTGCTGCTGGAATTGAATCCAGGTTATCAACATGCAAGCCAGACCTGTTTTCCTATCAGGTTTCAAGGGGGATTCTCTATATCTTTCGGAAGCAAGTATACCTTACCTGGGAATTTATTGTCATGTACACTATAGGTGAACTGTACAATATTAAATTGTAGAATGGATTCTTAAGTATTCAAGTTTGAGATTAGGATACTTAATTATCCTAATTAAATAACTGAATTGACATAATAGAATTTATCATTTTTTGCCTTTTAATTTTAAAAGGAAGATATTAAGTATTATTGTAGCTGTGACTTTTTTGTATATAGATTTTACTGTATCATAATATAGGCAATTTTCTTTTTTTTTTTCTTTTTGGGTCACAACCTGCAATGCTCAGGGGTTTCTCCTGGCTCTGCACTCAGGAATTACTCCTGGCAGTGCTCGGGGGACCGTATGGGATGCCAAGGATTGAACCTGGGCTGGCATGGGCTGGCCGCGAGCAAGGCAAACACCCTACCTGCTGGGCTATCGCTCCGCCCCCTAGGCAATTTTCTTCTATCTTTATTTTGAGAATTTTTTTGTCAATTGGGGTTATATTTTTGTTGGCATGATGCATCATATTTCTTGATTTGCATATGATAAACCATTCTTATAAATTTGGACACCATTTCAATCATACACAAAAGTTAACTACAAAGTTGAGTTTATACGAAAGCCTGTACATTATATTGAGGAAAATGAATTCAGTTGATCATACATACTTTGCATATATTAAATTAAGTAGAGTTATATATGAAATAAAAATATTATATTTAAATATTTGCATAGATTCTTTAAGGAAACAAAGGAAGGGAGTAGATTTTCCAGCATAAATGAATCCTTGGATTCTGTCCAAAGAATTGAGACTCACCAAGTGAGTAGTAAGGTAGGTAAATGGGAAAGAGGGCAGTGAAATTTTAAAGTGTTGGTAATGATGAGTTGGAAGAGAAAAGAACTAGGGACAGAGGCTAAGGATTTTGAAACTTTGATGATAATGTTGGTACAGAACTATAGATGCTAAGTAAAGGTAGTGTTGACACTATTGTAAACCATACTTTAATGGTAATAATAATTTTAAAAATAAAAGTAAGCACTAAGCTATCTAGAAGGTAAGGAAGGTATAGATATTTTATTCTTAAGTTAAAGGTAAATTGGTTAATTGTTTTATGTGTTTAAACTCTGAAACCAGTTAGATTAGGCAGATATTTAAAGCAAATTGAGATTGGTCCTGATTTCAGAGTTGTGTCTGACTATAGCTATAACATCTTTATAACTATTGAGTAATAACATATTTGAACAAAACAGAAAATGTACAAATCCATATTGTGAAGATAAAAAGTAATAGACAGGGTATAATTGTCCTAAAGCCTCCATAGTAAGGCCAACTGTATATGTCATGTTTGTGGAGAGAGTGGCTAATGGAAATAACTCATCATCAATTTATAAAGGAGCAAAAAGTAAGAAGTGCTCAGGCTATTTACCATTTGCTCATATCTGGTGGTGGCTTATAACTCTTCCACATTTGTAATGTAGATTTAAATTTTCTTGTGGTCCTGAAATTTATTAAGTAATAGATTTGGATATAGAAAAAATGTTGACTATAAAGATGATGGATTAAAAATGAATGGTACCTGAGTTAAAAATGGTTGTTGTAATACTTATAATGAAAATATAATTATTTTACACGCTTTCTGTAATTATGTAAATATTATTTGTAAGATACACAGCTGAGAATAATTTATTTTTTTCACCATATTTTATTAATTATATTTTATTCTATCAATATAAAATCTCCCTTATCAATGGTTTAACTGTATTGAATGATATAGCTCTTTCCATAAAACAAAAAATTGATGCAATTGGTTTTCATTTTTATTTATGGTTTTGGCCACTTTAAGCAATACTTAGGGCTTTCTCCTACTTTGTGCTCAGGGATTACTCCTGGTGGTTCTGTGGGACCATATGGGAAGCCAAAGATTGAACAAAGATCAGCTGCATGCAAGGCAAATGACCTACACATTTTAATTTTTATGTTTCAATATAATGATTTTATTTATCTATTTATTTATTATGTATTTATTATTTATTTATTACAATTGCAAAGATAGCCCAGGTATGCTTGAACCAGAGACACATGATATACATGGGGCAGAGCTGCTACCTGCTCTCCCTTAGCTCAGCTGATCGTGAGGGATCTGGGAGGGAAGACAAGTTCTAGCCCTAGCCCGCCATACCAATAGAGCCTCACAAACAGCCAGAGGATTCCCCACTCCGTGAGGGCTGCCATTTTCAGCATCTGAACTCCACAGCTTATCAGAGCTCCATCCAAGAGAATAGCAAATTTCAAGCCCAGCTCGTCAGAGCCCCATCCTACAGTGAAGTCTATTTCAAGCTCAGGTATGCTTGAACCAGAGACATAGATACACAGGGCAGCGCTGCTCCATGTTCTCTCTGTGCTCAGCTGATCATTAGGCATCCAGGAGGGAAGGCTAGTTCTAGCCCTGGCCTGCCATCCCACTAGAGTCTTACAAGAATCCAGAGAAACTCCCACAAAATGAGGGCCGCCATTTTCAACATCCGGACTCCACTACTGACCAGAGCTCCATCAAATGATAAACTGATCTCTCCCTGTTGTGTGAGGCCACTTTGCGGCTGTGCAATTCATCAGTAAATGCATGAACTGAGAGCCTACTACCAAGAGTATACCACCCACGGCAGAGCCTGGAAAGCTACCCATGTTGTATTTGATATGCAAAAAAACAATTAATAGACCTCATTCCCATGACCTGAGTGGTTTGTGGCTCTTCATGTTTTGGAGTAAGCATGTGCCCTTGGACGACACTAGCATGCAACATGAAGTATGGAGTTTTATTACTGGTGCCCACTTGAGCAAATGGATGAACAATGGGAAGACAAGTGATAAAAGTAAATTACAAAGATTTTCATGTTTGGGTTTTGGTGATACAGTGTTCCAGCACCCATACCTCCCCCAGTGCCCATTTCTCACCACCTATGTCCCTAATTTCCCTCCCCCCTCCCTAGCCTGCCTCTATGGCAAGTTCTCCTCTCTTTTCTCTCTTTTTCTCTCTTTCTCTCTCACATTATATTATCATCTGCAGACCAGAAATGATACAAGTTTTGAAAAGCATTACAAGAGAACACATACACAAAACTCCTAATTGACACTATTATATATTTGTGATTATTTTCCATGATATGATTTAAAATATTTCACCACGCCCCTTAACCATTTGACGGCCATAATCTCCATATGTCCGTCCAGCAGTAGAGCAGCATCGGCTTCTACAGAACATAAAGAGCCCAACCATAAGCGGAACCTAATATGATAGTCAAAACACGGACAGCTTCGGGAGGCTATTATTTAAACACCTCCAAATAAAGTTAACCGCGCCACTGGCGCGCGGCCGGATGATGGGCTAGTCGGCTGGTGGAGTTCTGGAGAGGGAAGTCGGATGAAAAGGCGCACCCATGGTGTGGGGGGGGCTCCTGTTGAGGTCCCGGGGGGCCAAGGCAACCCACCAGCCTCCCGACGCCTCAGAACGGCTGGCACAGGGAGCAAGGACCGCCGCCCCGCCTAAGAGTCTCTGACCAGCAACCTGGCTGGATTGAGGAAGAAAGCCAGGGTGGGGCGAGATCCGGGCGGATGGCTGGCGGCTGGGTGGAGTTCTGAAGAGAGGGAAGTCCGGTGGAAAGGCGACCCTGTGTGGGTGGGGGCGCCTGGCCTGTTTGAGGTCGCGGGGGTGGGCCAAGGCAGACCCACCATGCCTCCCGACTGCCTCATGAACGGCTGGGCACAGGGAGAGCAAGGTACCGCCTGCCCCGGCTAAGAGTCTCTGACCAGCATACCTGGTGGATGAGGAAGAAATTGCAGGGTGGGGCCGATGATCCGGGCGGAGGGCGGCGGCTGGGTGGAGTTCTGAAGAGAGGGAAGTCCGGATGTGGAAATGGCGGCACCCATGGGGGGTGGGGGCGCCTGGCCTGTTGTGAGGTTCTGCCGGGTGGTGGGCCAAGCGAACCCACCATGCCCCCGACGCCTCAGAAGGCTGGGCAGGAGAGCAAGGAACCGCCGCCCCAGCCTATGAGTCTCTGCACCAGCAACCTGGGCTGGATTGAGGAAGAAATTGCGCAGTGGTTCAGCCAGCTTATGGCTGGCGCTGGGTGGGTTCAGAAAATATTTTTAGTTACATAAAATTTATAATTAGCATTGTAAAATTTACTTTCATATTCAAAATGCATGCTCATTTTTATTATTCCACTTTTTAAAACAATGCCTACTGTCAGATAAGCTTAGAATTATTATCCTCATTTAATGATATAAAAGTTTTGATGCTCATACGGATTCATTATCTTGCTGAATAGAATTAAACTAGGTTGTACTAAACAACAATTTGGAAGTATGTCTCCTGACTCCAAATCCATAGTTATTTCTCTATGTACAGATTTAGCAAAATTTTATTAAATTTCATGAAGATTGTGAAAGAAATAATAATGATGAGCTGGAAATTTTTCATGCATGTTATGTAGGACAGCCTCTCACCACTTTATTGCATACGAATATTCACATTTTTAAAGAAAATTATTTTGTTTCCTATGAATTGATTGCCAACTGATCCATAAATTTTCAAACAAAACATGAGCTTAAAACATTCACATTGCCTGCCTTGAAGTCACATCATTTTCCTCAGAGAATTAGTATGAAAGCACTTGGTAATTTTTTCTTGATCTAAGGGCTTTATGAAAATTGATTTTCAGCATTTTCGGCATAATTTTAAATGATAAACACTGAAGGAAAATAATATACTCGATAATATTGAAGAAGATATTTTCATCTTAATATTTAGAAATCTGGAAGTATGAATTTTAAAAAATGAGTATTTTGTGACTTTGCAAACTGACATTAACCTTTGGTGACTCTTAATGCTAACATCTTAGATTATGATTCCTTTGCTTTAAATGTTACAATGGGAGAGAATTTCAACTGTACAATGGATGAATTAGAGAAATCACATTAAAATTCTGAATGCCACTGAATAATGATAAAAATTCTAGAGTAGTTCTCATTCCCAGTCAAATGCACCATATGTCCTCAAAAACCCTGGCTGAACCGAGTACATTAAGAGAGCAATTAAAACGCTGTCCTGCAGTGCTGAAATATTAGTTCACATATGGCATCCTTACCTGTAACAATTTTTAAAAATTTATGTGGTTTCTTTCATAAAACAATTTTAAGCATCTTAGTGGCTTTTAAGGTAAGATTCATTTCTACAAACTAAATATGAATATTTTTGACAAAAGTTTTGTCCAACTTCAATGTTTTAAGCTCAACTTCCACTAGAATACAATCTTAGAATGAAGATCTATTTTCTTGTTGTAAATATCCAAATACTTTACCAAAGTATGTGATTTATAATCAGATGTATGTTAACCACTATATATCTAGCATACAAAATAAAAAATAATTCATGTACTTATAATTAAATTATTTTCATGGGGTTACCACATAGAAAATTGCATCCTTTACTATACTTTGAATATTCTTCATTTACTGTACTTAATTATTTTTGATCTCTTTGAGATGTATGTATCTCTGGAACAAGGCCAGTAGATGAGCTACATGGCTGTGGCAGTGGGACATTGGCATGGTTGCCCGACCTTCCAGAAATATAGAAGATGGAGGGAGGTCACCCAACCCGAGTCTGAGATGGTCTGTAGTTTTCAGTCAAAAACCTCTGTGCATCCATGTTGAAAGAAATTAGCCAGAAGGAGAGAGACAGATATAGAATGACTGCATTTATTTCATTTATTTGCATGACATAAATATATATGTGTATATATACATATATATATATACATATTACGATACCAATATCCAAGGTCAAGCGAAACATGGATCAGGAGGTCTTGACAAAGGTGGAAATTATCACAAACGTGTGGGAGTCAGAGGCTAGGTAAGAGAGAGAATGGAATAGTGTGCTAGTAATTGTCAAAAGTGCTAATACCACCCAGAACTGAGCATTAAATACAGGCAAAAAGATACACATGAGAACCTCTTAATGTGTGTATTATAATCCACAATGTGGAAGGGAAGGAAAAGAGAAAGAGAGAGAGAAAGAGAAAAATAAAGAACCTGCCATAGAGGCAGACTAGGGGAGGGGGAGGGAATTGGGGACATTGGTGGAGGGAAATGGGCAGTGGTGGAGGGATGGGTGCTGGAAAATTGTATGACTGAAACCCAAATATAAACATCTTATGAACATCTTTGTAATTGCATACCTCACGGTGGCATAATAAAATATTAAAAAAAAAACTCTGTGCCAGGGGATAGAACAATAGCACAGAGGGTAAGGTGCTTGCCTTGCATGCGGCTGACTTGGGTTCAATCCCCAGCATCCCATATGGTCCTCTAAGCACCACCAGGAGTAATTCTTGAGTGTAGAGACAAGTGTAAACCCTGAGCATTGCTGGGTGTGACCACCCCCCAAAAAGTCTCTCTGCACCTGAAATTTTTGGTAGAGTTTCTGTTATTGCACTGTGTTTTGATGGTGTTGTTGAAATTTTGTTGGAATTGTATTTGTATGTAATAAGCAGCATAAATCATGTAGGAAAATGTTTGGCATATAGTAAGATTAAACATAAAAGTTAACTTATTTATCATCATAGTACTAATACCATCACCATGATAAACTTCAGATTACAAACAAATTATTGATAATTTTCCCATGAAACAGGTATATTAGGAGACATTTTGGTGCTTGGAATAAACAATTTAAGGATATAACTCAGGGGATTTACCCACGGCAGAGCCTGGCAAGCTACCCGTGAAGTATTTGATATGCCAAAAACAGTAACAATAATGGACCTCATTCCCAACGAATGGAGAGGTTACTGGTGCCTGCTCAAGCAACTCAGGGATTTATATAAAATAAATTCAGTAAAATTGTGAAGAAATCTTAAAATGTCATGGGATGAAAATCTTGTGGGCTTTATAATTATGCTGAACAACTTAACTCTGCTCTTTTTTTCTTTTATGGTTTTTGGTCACATTGGCAGTGCTCGACTCTGTGCTCAGGGATTGCTCCTGGCTGGCCTAGGAGACTATGTAAGGTGCCAGGGATTGAACTGGGCCAGGCATGTGCAAAGCAAGCACCTTACCTGCTATACAATCTCTCTGGTCTCTTTCTGCCTTTTAAAATTTAATATTATTTTACATTCTTTTATATGCAATAGTTTGAGTAAAATTCGTAGTAATTGTCAAATAAAATGCTTATTCAATAGTCACACTCCAATTATTAACCTGAGTAAACATTTATTCTAAACAGATTGCCATTATTAAATCTTATATTTTGAATTAATGAGTTTCATATAAATTCTATGAATAAATGATTCCTATTTTAAAGTCGATGCTGCAGATGTGTTTGTTTTGTTATTGTCATAACATAGGATAAATCAGGGTATGTTTATAAAATGGATTTTATATAAGTTATCTGATTTTTCAATTACCCTCACTAGAAAGTCACTGGCCTTTGCAGTTATGTTTGGGAACCCATGTATCTGCCCCACTTCAAACCTGATGATTTCTTCTATGCCTCTATGGTCATCCTGGATGGCATGCCTCTGCTGGGTTCTGGTGAACACTCCCCCCGGCCCCCCCCCCCCCCCACCCCCCCAGCCCCCAGAAATATCCCCCCAACCAGCCGGGGGGGGGGGTCCCCCTCCTAGGCAATGGAGTAACAGCTAAGATGATAACCACGAAATCCAGCAGATGAGCAGGCTGCTTGCCCAGAACTCTCCTGCTCCGAGCCTCTGGGGAGATCCTCAGACCTCTCCAGTCCCATCCTAATTCACTTACATTTGGATGATGTTCCTGTCTCAGAGTTTGCCTGTCCAGCCCTGGGCACCTCATGCTCAGCCCTGTACCAAGAGTCTGCCTCCTTGCCCTTGATGGAATCCTGTGTGCCCACCGGGATCCTAAAATTGAGATAGTATTTACCAGAGCTGGAAATAGAGTATAGTGGCTAAGGCATTTGACTTGCAAATGTTTTACCTGGGTATAGATAATTTCCAGAACTGCATATGGGCCCCCTGCACAGTCAAGAGTAATTCCTGAGCACAGGCACAGGTATATGACTTGGGTTCAGTCAGGGTTGGTCCAAAATCAAAACAAAACAAAGTGAAGTACATACCAGATTAATTTACTCTGTAAATCAGAAATCACAGGCACAGAATAATAAAGTCATGCTGACAGTAAATCTCTGATAGAGTAAAAAGTAATTCCAATGATAAGTGAGTCACTAAGAGAAGTTGTTTAAGAAAGGTTTTTTTTTTGTGTGGTCTGGGAAGAAGAAAAAAAAGACAAAGATAGAAAAATAATTAGTTGGTATATGTTACTTAATCTGCGTTGAAAAATGCCTTTTCTAATGCATAGTTTCAGTATATTTGCTAAAAAATAAATTGATGAATAAAAGTGAAAGTAGATGTAAATAGATGATCAACACTTAGGATAGATTAAGGAGTACTATAGTTTTGTTTCCTCAGGATAATTTTACTGTTTAATTTAAACACTAAAGAAGAATGATACTAAAAATGGAAATGTTTTAGGATTTAATGCACATTTGTGTTTACCCACAAAAATTACACTAAGTTCGAGATTAATTATGATATAATATTACAACACTGTATGAGAATTTTTCGATCATGTAAATGAATTTAAACATAATTTAGGTATAATTTACACGTAAATTCTCCAGAGTTAAAGAATATAATTTGGTGCTTGGTCTCATATAATATCATCATAATAATGATAATAACAGGAATATAGTTATCCCCAAATTTCCTCTCCTGGTAATAGCATTTTTCATTTTGGATTTGGGTCACACCCAGGGGTGTTCAGGGATTATTTTAGGATCTGTGCTCAGGAATCAATCCTCCTGGTGCTCAGAGGAGCATCATAAGCACTGCCAGGGACCAAATTGGGGTCAACCATATGTGAGGCAAGCATATTAACCCCATTATTATCTCGTAATACCCATCCAACCTCATTTTCACTGTCCTTCCTAACTTTTCTCCAGATACCCACTAAGGTATTTTCTGTGATTAAAGGTTGGGCTGCGTTTTTTTTCAAAATTTTGCATAAGTGGAAGTATACAGTATGAATTCTTTCACATTTTATGTGCTCAAATGTTACTTCTAGTTTAGTATTGGGGTGAGGGGTCACTCTCTAATTGAACCTGGGGCTCCTCATGTAGTAGATGTACTCCAGCCTATTGGACAATTCCCTGGTCTTGTGTATTTTTAAATTGGTGCATAATGTCTTAATATATGCACAGGCTTCTTGACCAGTTCTGTTAAATTACATTTCCTAATTCTTTGTGCCTTTTATGCCAATATGCTTCACTTGTGAGGTTTGCATTTTAGCTGTTATTTGTAATTTATTTTACTTTATTTAAACACCATGATTTAAAAAGCACAAAGTTTTTCACTTTACAGTTGTTAGAAAGATTCGTTGTTCAACACCAATCCCACCAACATTGTGTCCCTACCACCACCAGAGACCCTCGTTTCCCTACCACACCCCATCCACATGCCTGCTCCCTTAGCCAGCACTATTTATATTGACCATTACAGTCCATATAGGGAATGGTATTGATAAAGTCATGACATTTTCCTGGGGTGTTATGTGCGAGTCTGGCTGATTTCTGTTCTTGGATTCACTTTCTAAGTTTCTAGAACGTAGTGGGTTTCTACTAGTCAACCCCAGACCTACCACCACTGTACCCATGGCCAACACTTATTTCAAAATTTTCTCAAGCTCTGTTTGAACTTTTCTTACACATATACTGAATAATCTATCATATATTGCTTGTTGGACCTTTATGGATCTTATTGGAGATTGTGAAATTTGAGTCCGCTGTATAGAAAATTATTTATATATCCCCACAGATCACACTTCATGCCCACACACTCGTGATTGTATTCCCCATACTTAATTCTACGAGATGTAATGGAATAGCTGGTACATCAGTATACCAGGCTTTGAGATATCACATGGCCACAAAGTGGCTGGGGCCAGGGGAGAACCGGTAGTACCTCTCCCAGATATCTGCGTCCCTGGATCATGGCCGACATTGCTAGCAGCAGTTCTGGGTGCACCCACTGGGCCTTCTGGAGGGGACAGAGTGGAAGAATGGACCCCAGCTCCCACTCCACAGAAGCCTGTGAGCTTAGCTGGTAGGATCCGCATACCTGGGCTTGCAATTGGCTTCTCTCTTGGGTGGGGCTCTGACAAGCTGAGGAGCCCAGACATTGACAATTGATGTGATTATGGTGCGAGAGGTTTTTCTCACTTCTGAGAGCCAAAAGGGGAGGGAGGTTAGGATTTATAGGTGTTATTTGTTCCTTTGTTCAACTTTTGTTTTATTTTACTGAAGACAAGCATTCATTCCCATGTCATACTCTAAGGTCAGTTGGAAGAGAATCATACATTTTGTTGGTTCACTGTATCACTGTATCACTGTCTTCACGTATATCATCGATTTGCTCGAGCAGCACCAGTGACATCTCAATACAACCTGTCACATGCGAGATAGCCCAAGGGCATCATCCTGCTCCAAAAACATAAAGAGCCTCAAACCATTCCTTCAGGCCATGGGAATGAGGTCTATAAATGTTACTGGTATTATGCATGTTCAATAAGACACAGGAAGCTTGCCAGGCTTTGCCCCTGGGTGAGATACTCTAGTAGTTACCTCAAAACTCGAGCAATTATTGATTAACTGGGCTGTGATCAACTCTTCTGCTGGGTGGAGCTCTGAGGAGAGGGGAGTCCGGATGTGGAGAATGGCGGCCCTCATGGTGCAGGGGTTCCTCTGGCTTCTTGCAAGGCTCTGCTGGGTAGGTGGGCCAGGGCTAGAACCTGCCATCCCTCCCAGATGCCTCATGGTCAGCAGGGCACAGGGAGAGCAAGTAGCAGCTCTGCCCCATGTGTGTTAGTCTCTGGATCAGCATACCTGGGCTGGCCTTGAAAAAGACTGCTGCAGGGTGGGTCACTGATAAGCTGGGCTGTGATCAGCTCTTCTGCTGGGTGGAGCTCTGAGGAGAGGGAGTCCAGATGTGGAAAATGGCGGTCCTCATGGTGTGGGGGTTCCTCTGGCTTCTTGCAAGGCTCTGCTGGGGAAGTGGGCCAGGGTAGAACCCACCATCCCTCCCGGACACCTCATAATCAGCTGGGCACAGGAAGAGCAATTGATTCATCGTTGTGAATCCTGGGATCCGAGCCAGGAGCCCATGCTCTTGCGCTGTCCTGTTTCATTCATTTGTGGAATTACCGAACAGGGACAAATGACTGGAGAAGCTTCCCGCAGATCCCTGTCCTGGATTTGGGCTCCTAGAGTGGACTGCCCTAGTTTTCCTCTATGGGTCTTTCCCTTCTCCGCTGGTTCCCAGTTTCCCTGCTGTTCTCTCCCTCCCATCCCGGGACTCCCAGCGTGATTGCCCTTGCTTTTTCCTTCTCTTAGTTCCCTTGTTCAGTCACCAACCCTTAGACCCTGCCAGGCAGAGCTGTTCTTTGAATTGGCCGCCTTCCTTTTCAAGCGAGGGCTTTAAGTTCCTCTAAAGTGTTTGGCTAGAGAAATTATGCCGGAATCTTCTCCCTCCACCCCGTACCTCTCCTTAGGTAACCCTAGGGAGCACTCTTCTCCCTGAATCCTGGGAAACATTTAAGGTCTATGTGTACTAATTCTGGAAGAAAGGACCAGCTCATTTCCTTCCCACTCCCCTCTATCCCTCCAAACCTGAGGCGCATCTTATTTTTTTTTTATACTAGTCGAGTAAGTTGTAATGGCCTCACTAAAATTCAATATGCCAATAAACTTTTAAAATCACAAAGCCACACATATTTCAAAGTTTTATACATTTAATTTCTTATAAATATTTAAGGTAGATATTGTTAGGAATAAAAATATTGCTGTTGGAACTATAACTCAAATGATTTATTTTTAAAAGTTTTATTTAATTATGAAAGAGGTTTAAATAAAATAATAAAAGGCATTTAGGTCAAAGATCTTCATTCATATGTGTGTATGTTTCAATAATGAAATGAGATCATTTTCTGAGCTTAAATCTAATATTTTTTTATAAATATGGTGCAGCGCCGTGGCATGGTGGGTGGTCCTAACGATGACATGTTTTATGGATTCTAGGGATATTTTTTTTTTTTGCCCGCATGGCAGAGCCTGGCAAGCTGTCCGATGCGTGTTCGATATGCCAAATCCAGTAACAAAAATGTTTATTTTCCTGGGAAATGTTACTGGCGCCCGCTCGAGCAAATCGATGAATAATGGGATTCAAGTGAAGTGATCAAGTGATCAAGTGATAAACAGTAAAAATTGAACAATAAGACACCAGGAGAGACTCACAGACATGGGTGAGAGCTGCTACTGGCTCTCCCTCTGCCCAGCACTCATGAGGCTCCCAGGACGGATGTCGGGTTCTAGCCCTGGCCCGCCACCCCAGCAGAGCCTCACAACAAGCCAGATGACCCCCCCACTCCATGAAGGCCTCCATTTTCCACATCTGGACTTCCCCCTCGTCAGAACTCCAACCAGCAGACCAGCTTATCAAAGCCCAGCTCACTTGGCCGCTTGTGGCTGTGCAGTTCATCAATAAATGCTGGATTTAGAGATGACTACAAGAGTATGCTACCCGCATGGCAAAGCCTGGCAAGCTACCCATGTCGTATTTTATATGCCAAATACTAGTAACAATTATAGACCTCATTCCCATGACCTGAAGGAATGGTTTGAGGCTCTTTATGTTCCCGGAGCAAGCAGGTGCCCTTGGGCTCTACTTGCATGAGACAGGTCATATGGAGATGTTACTGGTGCCCGCTCGAGCAAATCGATGATGAACGGGAAGACAGTGATACCGTGAAGACACCAGGGCTCAGAATAGACACATTTATTTTTTATGTGGTACCATATCTAAGACAGGAATTACATCACATATCCACTCTAGCTAATGGGATTACACTTTATATAGGCAGAGGTAAGAGTAACCCCTCCTTACTCTTACCTCTGCTCACTCAGAAAGCCACTGATTTCCCAGCCTGTGGTAAAATGTTAGCACATAGACTTTGAAACACTGGTAGAAACGTTTGTTCATCATCTAGAGGGTCCTGATCACTTCTTTTGCTGCAAAAGCAAGCTTATAAGTCATTTTGCACCTATCATTTCGTTCTATGCACCAAGGAATTAAAGTTAAGCTGTGAGTGCTGAACAGAGAATAAGAGGTACATATAAACAGTTTTGGTTAACTGTTATGATCTTGGAAAAGCAATGTTAAATGGAAAACAATTTATCTATTTATGTTACTTTGTCTCTCATTAATTAGGTATTGGATCTTGGTTATAACTTTGATTGTAACTTTAATTGCTCAAGTATCAAGGGATTTGGTTAACAGGTTCAATAATGAACTATAAAGATTTGATATATTAAACTCATCAAAGCATCAAGGTACTATATTATTTTCTAATAAATATATTATTATTTATCATTACAGAAAATGTCCTTCTTATGCTCTCAAAGACAATAAAGAATCATCATATAATATACTACTCAGAAATCATACTTTTAGATTTTACTTAGTAGCTTGGTTTTCTCTTATATCTCCTATCACTGCTATATAACATATTCTCATAAAATATTATTCTTATAAGAATAAACAGATATTATTTCATTAATAATGATGCTATTTGTTAACAAATCTTTAAGGATGGAAAAGCAAATAGTTATTAATTTTACTATACAATGCTTCATTTCACGTCTGGTTCAAGCTGACATAACATTTAGACTAAAGAATTACATACATGACCTGTACTAGTTGTTAAGTAAAGGCAGTATATTTTGCACAAGACCTAAATCTCAAATTGAGGTACTATTTTTCACTACTAAAATAGATGTTTTAATCCTATAATTATGATTGACACATTAATCTTTGCATTTAATACTATATTTTATCAAAAGTTTAAAAGGTGCTTAATAATGAAAGGGGATGGCTTTATTATCTATCAGGATAAGCTCATCAGTTCTAGGTGAAAATGTAGGTTGTCTCTGGAAAGGAAAAATCTTGGGTTGATATCTTATAATTATGATGTGACCAATTTTCTGAGTGATATAAGTGAAAAGGAAAGACCTTAATATGATATGCTTCCAGGTGCTTCTTTTTTGCATTATATTTCTGGCCCTTACCATTACACTAAGAATTAAGGCCACTCTAAGTCCCTCTTTTGTTCCTGGAGGTCAAAGGTAGTGTAGAATTGAAAGTTGCAACTCTATAATAATATTATTAATTCTCCTACCAAACATCCCCTATCCTCAGATTATTTCTAAAATGAATTAATTCGTATAAAAATGGCATGTTATCAATCCAGGCATAGGACATTCCAATTATTCAGCAACTGTGAGTTAGGAACTTTGGAATAAAACATGTGTTATAAATATAGTTTAGTAATCTGAATGACGGGGTTATTTTTTTCCACAATATTCTAATACATTGTAGTGGTAATAAACAGTGATAACCGGAATTTCAGCTGCCTTCTCCAGAAAGTGTGTGTCCTTTTTTCCTACATTCATATATTTAGTATATTCATTCTGCTTGTTATTTTTTTTTTTTGTTTTGATTTTTGGGTCACACCGGCGATGCTCAGGGGTTAATCCTGGCTCTGCACTCAGGAATTACTCCTGGCGGTGCTCGGGGACCATATGGGATGCCGGGGATCGAACCCGGGCGGCATGGGCCGGCTGCGTGCAAGGCAAACGTCCTACCCACTGGGCTATCGCTCCGGCCCCCTGCTTGTTATTTTTTGTTGTTTTTTTCTGTACCATGTCTGGTAGTGCTCAGAAGTTACTTCTGGCTTTGTGGGGAGGAATGATTCTAATTGATTTACCATGAATCACACAGTTATAATACAATATGTCAACTCTAATTCCTTAATACTTTATTTTAGGCTTTTTTGGTCACACCCTGCAATGCTTAGGGGTTTCTCCTGGCTCTGCACTCAGGAATTACTCCTGGCAGTGCTCGGGGGACCATATGGGATGCCAGGGATCGAATCCGGGCTGGCATGGGCCGGCCGCATGCAAAGCAAACGCCCTACCCGCTGAGCTATTGCTATGGCCCCCTTAACACCTTTTTATCTTGTAAAAGATACTATTTTTGTTATTTACCAAGAACTGTATGAACCAGTCACTTGAACAAAAACAGTTCATGTTTTATTTATATGATTCTTAAATAATCCTGTAGTATTTTAGAAAACCCGGGTTTGTAAAGTTAAAGCCTTTTAATTAAAATTTCTTGGTGAATAAAACATTAAATCTAGATTTAAGTTCATCTTTGTGTGTCTCAGACCTGTGTTCATTCCTTCCCTCTAGGGTGCTAATGGCCCATTTTTATATTATCCAACAGTGCTTTAGTCACAATCATAAAGGTCAAAGGTGTCTAGTAGATATTCAATTGAAAAGAATTTGATGTGCATTGTGAAATGTAGTGGAGAAATATTAAACATTCCAGGGCCCTATTCATGCCCTGGCCCCAGGTCACATGATCTTGAATACTATTTTTTCACCTTCATTTCGTTCAAATGTAAATTGTGAAAATTATATGAGGCCATTGATTTGAAATCTATAGAACACTGTTATTATGATATATTGGCATCAGGGGATAAAATCAGTAATTCCCTGATCGACTAATTCAAATTTAGCCAACCAATGCCATCAAACTGGTAAAACCTTCAAAACCTTGGTTTTACAATATACTTTTCACCACTTTGTTTCAAAAACTTCTTTACTTTTTGTTTGAATGACAGCCACAGAAAGTTTTTCTATATTAATTTGAGAATATAATTATCTGACAACTAAATATGAAATTTAGCATCATTCCATACTTTCCATACTCAAAAATGAATACTTTTGAAAAGTCTCTCAAAAATTGCTAATAATGGGTCCAGAGAGATAGTATAACAGGTTAAGCACTTGCTTTGCAAGTGTCCAACCAGTATCCAATTCTTAGCATTCCATAGGGTTACTAAACCTTGCCAGTAGTGATCTCTGAGCACAAAACCAGAAGAAAGCCTTAGTCCTGGTGTTTTGTTTGGGGCTCAAAAACATAAACAAACAAAAAAAGTAATCAGAGAATGCAAAGTCATTCCTCATTGTTTTATTATCTTTGGCTTATTAACAATCATAATATCATTTTGTGACAAAAATATGAAATTGATTTAAACTTTATACTTCAAACATTTCCACATACCTCTCTCTGTCTCTCTCTCTCTCTCTCTCTCTCTCTCTCTCTCTCATACTTGCTCTCACACTCACTCTCTGTCCTAGACATCCCTCTAGCACCAGGTGGCTCCCTTGAGCTTTACTTTCTATGATACAGAAATTTGATTGATTGGAATTTTACACTCCCTACCCCCACTGGGTGAAATGGCAGTCCTCTATAAATACATAGAGATAAAAGTTCAGTTAACTCAGAAAAAATCCAGATAATCATATTCTGTAAAAATCCTATAAATGTTAATGCTCTCTTTCTTAGATCTGCCAGAAACATGATATATATTGTATCTATTTTCTTTTAAGAAAAATACCTTTCATATGTTTTCCTCTAGTCCCTCTAATTCCCAGTCTGCTCATGATGTAATGAATCTATAATTCTCTTGAGGGTATATAGCTAGCAATGAGGAAATGATTCATTGACATGCTCATCTATAAGTGTTTCTGGCCTTCCATGCCTGATGCTGATAAGAAAGATGAACACAAATTAAAACCACATCATATTTAATATTGTACCAAATGAGATGGCCATTTATTTTTCTCTTTGTGAGATTAATGCTTTTGCAGGTACAGCTGAAACCGTTGTCAACATGTGTTCAGGTGAAATAAATTTAGGCTGTATATTTATCATTTTTCCATATGGAAAGTAGAAAATAGCTCCATAATGTGTCTGTGTTGGAAGGTCCTTTTCAAGATGGAGAACTGTGTGTGTATGTCATGACTATCCTCTATTCTCACTTTTGTATGCAAAATCTAAACAGTATTGCTGAGATTCTCTTATTTAAGGTGCTTAAATTTCACTTCAGACATTTTATTACCCTGTAAAGTGGTGGGCAAATTGCTTAAAATCTAACTAATAACAAAACATAATAAAGCAAACCTAATCTAAGTAAATGTACACACCCTATTACAAAAATGGGGTCTAGACAATCCTAAGAACCTTAGGAAACCAAGAGACATGGATATTAGAAACATTAAGAAAATCTTGTCTGTTTCACAATATATATCAACATAAGCTTTAAATCAGAATGATAGTGGCAAAACACGTGTCTAAACACACGTAACTAATGGATGTGTTTAAGGCCCCTTATATTGAATACTGAGGTTGGTAGAAATGGACTCTGTTCTGTTACTTTTTATATTTGCTCTGTGTTTGTTGTTCAGCTTTGGGAGTATTTTTTATTGTTGTTGCTGTTTGGGGAGGAGGTCACATCTGGTGATCTTGACGGTATACTCCTGCCTCTGCTCTGAATCACTAATGTTGCTGCTTGGGAAACCAAAGTTGGAGTCAATTGCTTTCAGGGAACACTTTTTTTTTTAACTCCTGTACTGTTTTCCAAGCCCTTTGCTTTTATACACTTTCTAAAGTATGTAATACTGATATGAGAATAGATACATGTCTGTACCAAAATTAAAAAACAGAGAATAAGGGACCAGAGCGGGTACAACAGGCAGGTTGTTTGCCTTGCATGCTGCTGACCCTGGTTTGATCCACAAACACCACCAGGAGTAATTCCTGAGTGCAGAGCCAGGAGTAACCCCTGAATATTGCCAGGTGTCCCTAGAGATATTACCTCTGTCCCTAGAGATAATTTCTGAATCCAGATAATTCTTTGTGCTTCCATTGTTACTTCAAAACAAATCAGACTGTTTCATATAATGGAATGGACATCACTTATATAAATGAACTGCTTTTATTTATCCTGTTGATTTTCATTTTTCTCTCAATTGAAATGCAGTTTATTAGAATCCAAGAGAGAGTGAGACAATGTCTGATATTACTTACATTAAAATTAGAAATATAAAACTTAGAGACTACTCGAACTAAGCTTGTATTAGAGATAAAAGTCTAAGTTTGGGTTAGGTCATAGAACTACACGACATTTTTAAATTATTGAACATTTGCTTATTAGCTTTATGTCCATTCTATTCCAAATCTCCCAGCTGTGATTAAAATATAAAATAGCTGCTGCCTTTCCCTACTTTGCAAGCCAATTGGTTCTTGCTTTATTAACTGCACAAGCTTATACAATTGGAAAATCCAACAAATTATACTAAATAGAATTAATGTTGGAAACTTGTATAAACCAAAGAACCATTCACTTCTATTAGCAAAAATATAAATTTAGCATCTCTGAAGGTCTTTGTCATTAGACAATATTCTTTCAAAGGTAGAGTTTCTATTTAAGATGATAGGGCATTTTCTAGAAGCAAGTAGGCCAGCTGGGAACTGTATCTGTTAAGCCTATCTGACAGCACTCACTAGAAAACAATTATTCATTACTATCACACACACACACCCACACACACACACATATCCACACAAACATCTTATTGTCAGTGAACATAAATTTGTTAAATTGTGTTTCTGAAAACAGAATATCACAACTGAAGTTACACGTCTTCAGAAAAAGTCAGAATAAATATAACAATTTATTTCATACATTTCCAAATCAAATTTTAAAAGTTAATGTAAAGCATTATGTATGTTTACTACTATGTGGATGGTTCATATGCAATTTAAGTAATCACCGTATACTTCAACTTTTTTTTTTTTGGGGTCACACCCTGCAATGCTCAGGGGTTGCTCTTGGCTCTGAACTCAGGAATTACTCCTGGCAGTGCTTGGGGGACCATATGGGATGCCGGGATTGAACGCGGGCAGGCATGGGCTGGCTGCATGCAAGGAAAGCGCCCTACCTGCTGGGCTATCGCTCTGGCCCCTACTTCGACATAATTTGCAGATTTTCTCAGTAAACATTATTGCATCAATATAAATATTTACAGAATAAATACTGTCTTTGCACAACTGACCATCTGATTTTAACTAGAATCAAATACTGTTCTTAGGCCACATATTGGGTTCTATTATAGCTGGAAATCATTCAGCAAATAGAAGAAGGGAGGTTGGTGAAGATCATTGCTATTTCTGCTTTACTTATTTTGGATCTATTTATTTGGTAAGTTTCTGATCTAAAACTTGAGTTAATTCACCTTATCTACATATTGAAGTTTAAAATCTGTACTTCTGCATTTTCCTGAGCTTAAAAATAATAAACACAGATATAGGCTGCTTATACTGTGTACCAACTGTGTGTTCAAAAAGTATAAAAATGTAATTTTTTTAAATTCTAAAAACTTATTTTTCTTCAACATTATGACTCTATTGAAGTTAAGGTGATCAATAAATCTAGTAATGAAAGAATTAATTTCAAATATATTATAATTTCTTCAGGAAAAGCACTTAGCTAGTGTCCTGGGAAAAGATAAAATTTTCCTCTATACTGCTGAATCCTTCTGCTCACTGAGTAATCGATATCCTTTTCTGAAAACATATTACCAACACTAAACATTACAGTGACATTTTAGTAAATATTAGTAATATTTACTAATACAATAAGTACATTATATATCTGTTGTAAATTTTTTAAAAAATATAACTGCAACATTTTAACTTCCTAAATTAATAATCAAGTTATTTGTTTTATTTATATTTTAGTTGATTCCATACCCACTCATTGGTTCTAATTTGTGCTGAAAGCAAGAACTCTAAGCTCTAGATTTTAAATAATATATCTTTCAAATAAGTTCTTGAGAATCTAAGTGGGAACTTCCTATCAATCTTTATATAATGGCAAGTTCATTACACATTAGTAAAGAACACTCTACTTATGAGATATCTTCAGGGATTCATAACCTACAAATTAGAAACTTCCCATGTAGGAGAACCTGAACTATCTCTGATATATTGCTTCACTATAAATAAAGACTTGGGAATGGAGTGACAGATGACAGGGAAACGTCTTTGCCTCACCTGCTGCCAAGCCAAGTTCCATTTCTTGGCATTCCATATGCATAGTGGCCCCTCATCCCTCCCTGCTGAGCCCTGCCAGAAGTAAGCCCTGAGCACAACTGGTTGTGGCCCCAAAGAAGGCTAAATAAGGAGAAAATATTGTTTTTACGTGTTTTCCCTGTACTATTTTCTAAAAAGACTAAAGCAAATCCAAAATACCCACATCAAATCCATATGGGACTATTTTTAAGTTTTCTAATATGCCACTGCCTAAGAAGTTTGTTTTTTACTATTTTGGAAAGTTAAGTTCTTGGAGGAGAGATTATATATATATTTCAATAACTTGTCAAGTGACAGAAAGGTATACAATAAGTTTGGATTTGTTATTTTAGGAAATACATCTTATTGCACCTTTTTCAATTGAGGTGTACCAAACCAAGAAAAATGCAAGTGATTTAATTCCACCATCACTTACTGAGCCTTATTCGAGTAATGGAACATTTTATAGAATGAAAATGGGTCACTGGATCTTTCATGGCATTACAGGAAACACTACAAATGCACTGTAAACAGGAAAATATACTAGGAATATGAGGATTCTGTATTAGACCGTTCTTTATTTTTCCTTTTCAACCTTTGGCTTTCAAGATTTATCACATCTTCTCCTCATCCAACCACCTACCCCTATCCGCAAGCTTTATTTGTGTCACTTTTCATGAGATTTATTGAAGTGTTATGCTAGGTTCATTGTTGTTCTAAGCATTATAAGTATTTCTTCATAGCATTTCACCATTTTATTGAAAATTAAACAATGTAAAGTATAAATTTTTTTTGTAAAGTATACATTCTTATGCTCCTAAGCCACATGTCTTCCTACATGGAATTTACCTATACCTACATTGCCATCACAACTGCAAAATTGTACCAGTATATAAAATTCTATCATAGCTAAAAATTTTCAGCACTGGTACACTGCAAATGACTTCAGAATTTTACATAGCCTAATGGTGTTGGAGAAGCTATAGTTTATGTAGCTTTTCCTGATTTAAAAAATACTCTTGATAAACATGAAGTCCTTATATAATGCATTCTCTATTCAAGGTCAGCTCTCCTCTTTCTCAATGTCATGAAAATATACTCAATCTGGATTTGATTTATTTATTGTGTAAGTCTCAGAAGTCTAAAATCCCTGACTATACAATGTTTGAGTTGGATTTATTTTTACTTTTCTCTTTATTTTTTCCATAGGTCTAAATTTTAAAATGTTAGGAAAATTTCAGTGAAATGTAATCAGTGCTGTAACCTTCTAATAATAATTTATTAGCAGTTCCTGTCTGAGTTTTGTTTCATAATAATAATCTGTTTCCTAATTACTTGTAGAGCAATTAGAACAACATTTGATGTGTATCAGTTAATACTAATACCATTATATAATTAATAGAAAACATTGAAATCTATTTAGATATAGACTACATAAAAGAAAACAGAGACAGTGCTATATGGAAAGCACCTTTTAAGGTTGATTTCATAAAATTATATGCCTGATAGGGTTTTCTGTTATTCCCAAAGTTGACCTAATAAAGACAAGTCTATCTAAAGATTCCTTCCTTCCTTCCTTCCTTCCTTCCTTCCTTCCTTCCTTCCTTCCTTCCTTCCTTCCTTCCTTCATGATCCCTTCCTTCCTCCCTTCTTCCTCCCTTCCTTCCTCTCTTCTTACTTCCTCCCTTGTTCCTTCCTTCCTCCCTTCCTTCTTCCCTTCTTCCTTCCTCCCTTCCTTCCTTCTTCCTTCCTTGTTCCCTTCCTTCCTCCCTTCTTTCTCCCTTCCTACTTCCTCCCTTGTTCCTTCCTTCCTTCCTCCCTTCCTTCTCCTTCCCTTCTTCCTTCCTCCCTCCCTTCCTTCCTTCATTCCTTCCTTCCTTCCCTTCCTTCTCCCTTCCTTCCTTCCTACCTTCCTTCCTTCCTTGCTTCCTTCCTTCCTACCTTCCTTCCTTGCTTCCTTCCTTCCTTCCTACCTTCCTTCCTGCCTTCCTTCCTGCCTTCCTTCCTTCTTTCCTTCCTTCCTTCCTTCCTTTCTTTCCTTCCTTCCTTCCTCTCTTCCCTTGACTTCCCTTGCCTTCCCTTGCCTTCCCTTACCTTCCGTTCCCTTCCCTTCCCTTCCCTTTCTCCCTTCCTCCCATCTTTCCCCAAATCCATTAGTACAGAGAAGCAATCCTGAATCTGCACTCAGGGATCATTCCTGACTGTTCAAGGTTCCATATGTAATGTTGAAGATAAAACTGGATGGCTGTGTTCAAGAAAAGTGCTTTAATCCCTACATGGTACTATTTATTCATGCCATTTTCTTTTATAAAAAATAAAATACTATAAAATGTAAATATTTGTCATTAATAACTTTATATTGGTTTCCTTAACTCGACTGATCACTTTTAATAAAACATCATTTTTGAAGATACAGCCATTTAAAGAGTAAAACTAATCATGAAACGTGATGACTTCTAAGAGAGCATGGTTCTAATTAACATATAAAGTAGGGAGGATAGAAAAGTAAAATATACAAGTGATGGAGCTTGTCAAACATATTTTCCTTTACAAAATGGAATTGTATATCTCATGGTGGTATAATAAAAATAATTTAAAGAATGGTAATCGAAGAAACTTTCCTCAATATTGTCAAAGCCATCTACTGCAACCCCACAGCAAGCATTATTCTCAATGGGGAAAATTAAAAGCCTTTGCCTTAATACAGGAACAGCAAGGTTGCCCACTATCACCACTTCTATTCAACATAGTAATAATATGAAATTATATGAAGAGGAGGAAGAAAAGCCTCTTCAACAAGTGGTGGTGAGAAAACTGGGCAGCTAAGTATAAAACATGAATTTAGATCTCTGACTAATGCCATGCAAAAATCACATTAAAATAGATCAAATATGTCAATATCAGAACTGAATCCATAAAGTACATCAAAGAAAAGAGGAAAAATCCTCCATGACATGGAAGCTGAAGGAATCTGTTGGAGTACTTTCCCTAGTCACAGCTGCATAGAGCTTCTGCATCTCACCTGGAGCTATATTCTACAGGGCACACTGGAGGTATTGTACATAAAAAAAAATTGGATCTGTGACTCTCTATGCAGCAGAGTATCTTACCATGTATTCTACGTTAGTTGCTCAAAGTATTTCCTCTTTCACAGATCCTCTCATTGAACTGGACAACTCCACCAGAGTCTACTGGATCTTTTAGATAAAATAGCCATAACTAAATCAGAGAGAAGTGCTATTTTTCTCCTGTCAAGCAATTGTGGCTCTCAATAATTCTACAGGTTAGAGGGGACCAAGAACCTGGAGCGTGCTGAACCACCACTGGCAGTCCTGCCTCCCTGGCCCTCCACTGCCCTCCAATCATCCTTCCACCCCCAACTCAGGTGTCTGATCCCCTGTTCCAGTGGACCCCCCCCCCAGACCCTAGCCTAAAGCTCAGGAACAAAACAGGTGTACCAAACCACCACTGGGATGACTGCCTCCCTCCCCCCAACCACTGCCTCCAATCATCCCTTCTACCCCAAACTCAGTTCTCACATCCCAAAATTCAAAACCACACGGATGCTATGACATCCATGCAAATTACTTGGTGTATATAGTTACAGGGTTGCAATGACCATAGGACTCAACATTTTTTCCTCCCACAAAACTCTATAAACAGCCTTAGGCACCCACTAACTATACTATCTAGCCATACAAGTTCAGTTTGCAATCCGCAAAATATCATAATGGTAAAGTAATACAGAACTCCACCAAGCTCAGTGAGTGAAGCTGCCAGTCCAGTTGAGCCAAGCAATATACAATCAGCTATATAACCTCCTGATAAGGAATTTCGGAAAGAACAGCTAAGGATGCATAAGGAGCTCAAAGAAGCAATGGAATACAAATTAATAAAATAGAAGAAGATATGAGAGCAGAAATAAGGAAAATGAAAATACAAGCAGATAAAAAAGATATTAAAATATGATAAGTGAAATAAAAAACTTACTGGAAGGCCTCCATAGCAGAGTAAAAACTGCTGAAGAAAGAATCAGTGAGCTCCAAGATGATGTGTGGAGAATCTCTAGACAACAGCAGAAGATGGAAAAAAGACTAACATTAAAGGAACAGACAATAAGAGATAATCGGGATGAAGTTAAAAGGAATAACATAAGGATCATTGGGGTTCCAGAGGGGTAGGAAGATAATCAGAATGAAAAAACAATTGTCAAAGCCATCACTGTGGAAATGTTCAAAAGAATTAAAGAACATTTGCTCCCAGATTCAGGAGGCCTGAAGGGTACCAGCTAAAAGAAATCCAAATAAGAATACTCTAAGATAAATCCTAATTAAAATGACAAAAACCATAAAGAGAGATAGAATACTTAAAGCAGCAACATCCAAGAAGGAAAAATCTGAATAATCAGAACAAACACAGACTCAAGGTCAAAAGTTGAAAAACAATTTTCCACACTAACAACACTTCCAAAAGGCCAGTGTGAGCATACTAGTACCTGAAGTCTAATATAGACTTCAGGCTAAAAAGGTTAGAAGGGACAGTGAAGGCCATTTATTAATAATCAAGGGATATGTATATCAGGAGGAAATTACACTCCTAAACATATACATATCCGGGAATAGCAAAATACTTAAAACAACTGCTGAAAGACTTCAAAGAAGACATTAACAGAAACACAATTGTAGTTGGAGACTTCAAAACTTCTCTATCTACTCTTCACAGACCGAAAAGACTGAAAATCACCAAGGAACTACTGGACCTGAAGGAAGAAATAGAAGAAAGAGGGCTGGTAGATATATACAGGACTTTTCATAAACAAAAAACATCAATAGGCATTTATCTCTAGTGCACATGGAACATTCTCCAAACTAGACCACATACTGAACCAAAAAACATACCTCCATAAAATCAAGAAGATAGAAATTCAGTCAACTATTTTATCATACCATAATGCACTGAGAATAGAACTTAAATCATATAAAGTAAAGGAGAGCCATAACAAACACCTGGAAACTAAACAGCTCATTGCTAAAGAACTTGTGGGTCACTTGATCACTTGATCACTTGACATCCCATATTCATCAATTTGCTCGAGCAGGCACCAGTAACAATTCCATTTGACCCTATCACGTGCCAGTGTAGCCCAATGGCTTCTGGTTGCTTCAGGAATGCGAAAAGCCTCAAACCATTCATTGAGGGTTTTGACGAAGAAGTCTGACCATCTTGTAGGTGGGCAGCCACATGATCTTTTGACATCCTGTGGGATCCTGTTGGTAACAGCTCTAGTCCAGTGATCATCTCCAAATCACATTACATGTCCAGTCCATCTGATTTACAATGACTTGACAAATGAGACACTGTTCCTGACTCTGGAACAGCGAGGGATGTCGGAACTCAGATTCCTTCTTTCACTTGAGTGAGGCATGATATTCCAAGCATAGCTCTTTCAATTCCTCTTTGGGAGACCTGAATAGCATTCTCATCCTGCTTTCATAGGGCCCAGGTCTCTGAGGCATATGATAATACAGGGAGAATGGTGGAGTCCAAGAGATGTGCCCGGAGCTGGAGTTTCTTTGTCTTTTTTGCTATTTTTTTATGCTTTTGAAGGTATTCCATGCTGTTCTCTTCCTTCTGAGCAGCTCAGGTTTTAGGTCATTCATCATGTTGACTTCTCGACCTAGGTACACATAACTGCTTCATTCAGAGATGTTTGTTCCAATGAGAGTGAATGGGGCCTGTGGAACTAGTTCATTTCTCATGAACATAGGTTTGTTGAGATTCAGCTGTAGACCTATCTTTCCACATTCTCAGTCAAAGTCATCCAGCATTTGTGCTGCTTGGCTAATGTTTGGTGTTATTAGAACAATGTCATCAGCGAAGCGGAGGTGGTGTAGTTGCCGACCATCTGTCTTCACTCCCATTCCTTCCGATTCTAATTGTCGCATGATGTTCTCGAGGGTGGCGTTGAAGAGTTTTGGTGAGATGGTATCACCCTGTTGAACCCCTCTTTTGATATCAGTGATCACTTTCTTGTAGAATGGTGAGATCCTAATGGTGAATCTGTAATACAGCTCACGAAGGATCTTGATGTATTGGGTTTGAACGCCCTGTTTGGCTAGGGCTTCGATGACTGCTTCAGTCTCCACAGAATCAAAGGCTTTCTTTTAAATCAATGAACGTGAGACAGAGCGGCATCTTGTACTCCCTACAAACTTCAATGAGCTTGGTTACCGTGTGGATATGGTTGATTGTGCTGAATCCTTTTCAGAAGCTAGCTTGCTTGCATGGTTGTCCTTCATTTAATATTCTGCCAATCCTGTTCAGGATGACTCGAATGAACATCTTGTGGATGATAGACAACAGGCAGATGGGGCGATAGTTGCCAATGTCGTGAATGTCTCCCTTCTTGAACAGTAGAACTGTTCTGCTGGTTTTCCATTGGGATGGTCACCTTGCATTCAGACAGGTAGCTTGTGAAGAGCCAAACAAGTGGATTGATGAGTATTGATGGTAGATTCTCAGGTGTTCGGGTTTGACTTTTTCTGGGCCTGGTGCTGTTCCCTTATTTACCGACAAAATGTCATGTCAGATTTCAGATGGGAGAACGTTAGAACGACATATCCATACTGTGGAATTTGGTATGTGGGCAGGTGGAGGTGGCTATCAAAGAGATATGAATAGAATCATGGATAATCTTCTCCATTGCCTTTCTGGAAGATGTGATAGATCCATTAGGAATTTGGAGGGTGTTGGAGGACATTGGAGGACTTTGGAGGACGTTGGAGGGCGGCAGCCTGAGGAGGCGTTGGTGGTGCAGGAAGCGTCTCAGCAGACTGGATGGCGATAGTGGAAGCCGGCCGGTGAGCAGCACCCTGACTTGGGTCCCCATGGCGGCGCCAGAGGAGAAGCTGTGCAGGGTGCATGGACAATAGAGCTTAGTAGCGCAGACAATAGCGCCCTAGGAGCATGACGAGGTGAGGGGGGACCCCCTGGCACAGGCCAGGTACTGACCATGCAGATAGCTTGACCCAGCTGCAGCATACAGTAACAGTGAGGTCGGGGAGCCCCTCGGCTTGTGGCTCTCTTCCCTGGCGACTCTGGCAGGGCCTCGGGCCCCTGTTCATGGGTGTGACACGATGACCGACACCGGCGGTCATCTTTCTTTATCATCTTTACTGCTGATATGTTTGCCCTGCTCAACAAGGACCACCAGTGGGACAACCGGGACACAGGCCATGTGTACTCTGGCTATGTGCAGCGGCTGAAGGGTATGTCCTGCTTGTCTATGGCGGAGAATGACCTCACACTCAGTGATGCTCAGGTGTTACTCCTGACTCTGCACTCAGGAATTACTCCTGGCATTGCTTAGCCCAGCAAGCTACTAAGAATATACCGCCCTGCAAGGCAAAGCCTGGCAAGCTGTCCAATGCGTATTTATATGCCAAAACCAGTAATAAAAATGTTCATATTCTTGACCCTGAAAGAGCCCTAATACAGTAATAAGAAGGACGAACAAGGAAGGCATGAAAAAATTTCAGGGCCATACTAAGCTGCCAAAATGAAGGACTAAAATGACAGTCTATACTTTCAATGCAATTACACTGGCATCGGAAGCATATATCGAGGACCTGATGGTGCAAGCACAAAAGAACAAGTATGACATCATTGGTCTGACTTAGATGACAAGGCGTCAATTGCATCAACAGATTTTGACACCGGAAAACTGTTCCTTGGAACATGCAAAGAAAGAGGTGTCGGCGTCGGTGTCTTTGTCAACACAAACATGACCGTGAACATTGATTCATTTGAGTGCCTAACAAACCAGATAGTATGATTATACTTGAAGAGATGTGGCCCACTGCCAGCAGTTTCTATCTTCATTTTCTACACACCAACAGCCACATACAAGAAAGAAGAAATTGAGAAATTCTACATGGAACTGGAAGAGTTCTCTAAAGTAGATCACACTTTCTAAAGATCATAATCGGTGATTTTAATGCCAAGATAGGACCAAGAAGATCAGCCAAAGAACTCCACATCGGGACCCATGGCCTAGAATGGAACGAACAGGGTGAGAGACTATCTGAGTTCAGCATATCCACCAAGACCATACATGGGAACTCACAGTTCCAGAAGGCTGAAGCGAAACGTTGGACATGGAAATCCCCTGGTGGACAGTTCCACAATGAAATTGACCACATCATCTTCAATCGACTGTTTTGCCTGACCAATGTTGCTTTCATCCCAAAATTTCAAACAGGATCGGACCACCGTCTCCTTCATGAAAAATTCTACTTCACACCGGGAGAAAAGGCTGCGAAGTTTGAGAAGAGAACTCCCAGAATGATCACCAACTGGGAACTCTTTGGCACCATTGTGGCAACATGGGAAGATATCATCATTGATGACATTGATGAAGAATACAACCGACTGGTTCAGCACCTCCATGATTGTGAGAAGAATGCCAAGAAAGAGAAAGCCTCAAAAGGACGCCTGTCTTCAAAAAACTCTTGAACTCATTCGCCAATGTGGCAAGACACGAGCGTCAGGGACCAAATGCTAACATCCAAGCTCTTGCAAAGCAGTGCAGAGAAGTGATAAAGGAAGACCTCAAACGAGAGAAGAGCAGAAATACTGGAAGATGCAGCAGAAGCCGGGAAAAGCATTTGCAATGCCCGCCTGTCCTTCGCCAACTATAAGAGCAAGATGACTGCCCTCTAACCTTCTGATGGATCTATCACATCTTCCTGTGGGTCATAAAAGAAATAAAAGAGGAAATCCAAAAATTCCTGCAACAAACGTGACTGAAGACATGAACTATAGAACTTATGGGATACAGTGAATGCAGTGATAAGAGGAAAGTTCATAGCTCTGCAACCATGCATCACGGAAGAAGAAAGGGCCATCATAGACAGTCTGACCTCATATTAAGATCTTAGAGAGTCACCAACAAAAAGGAGCCCAACCCAGGCAGGAAGAAAGGAATTGTAAAACATAGAGTGGAAATCAACGAGCTGGAATCCCAAAAAACAATCCAAAAGGTCAATGAAACCAAGAGCTGGTTCTTTGAAAAAAAAAGCAATATTGAAAAACCACTTGCAATACTCGCAAGGAATGGCAAAAGAAAGAAACCAAATAAATAAAATCAGAAATGAAAAGGGGGATATATCAAGAGAAACCACAGAAATTCAAAGGAACATCAGAGATTACTTTGAGGGTCTGTATACCAAAAAAAACAAGAGATTCTAGAAGAAATGGAAAAATTCCTGAATTCCTACAGTCTCCCAAGGCTGCACCAAGAAAATATGGAATACCTGAACAAACCTATCACCATTGAGGAAACTCAATCAGTAATCAAAAGACTACCCAAACAAAAAAGCACAATTCCAGATGGATTCACCAGTAGATTCTTCCAAACCTTTAAAGAGGACTTACTGCCAGTATTTTCAAGCTTTCCCAGGAAACTGAATAGAAACACTCCCAAATATTTTCTATGGGGCACGTATCACCTTGACACCCAAATCAGACAGAGATCATCAAAAAGGAAAAATTACAGACCAATCTCCCTGGTGAATACAGATTGTAAGATCTTCAACAAAATATTAGGAAATAGAATCCAAAGACTCATCTAAAAAGATGATACATCATGACCAAGTAGAATTCATCCTGGGAATGCAAGGCTGGTTCAACATCCCCAAGTCAATTAACATAATACATCATATCAATA